>JAUZNJ010054714.1:0-57563 GCA_034780135.1 Jordanella pulchra | reverse complement strand
AGAGGACAGGTTTCCAGCTCTACACCGGAGCTTCAGGCAGAGGTCAGGTTTCCAAGCTCTCACCAGAGCTTCAGGCAAGGTCAGGTTTCCAAGCTCTCACAGAGCTTCAGGCTAGGTCAGGTTTCCTAGAAAGGAACAGAGACAGGTTAGTCTGAGCACAGACTACAGACAGGGATCAGAGTTTTCAGAGGCTTAGGTGAGTAACCGAACCAGGTTGGCTGATTAACACTGCGGCGTCGAAGCAAGGTCTGTCCGCAGCTTAAGTAGAGGAGCTGACGAGCCTCAGGTGTGTGAGGGCTCCAGCCCAGGGGACTCGAGGCGCACTCTGCTGGAGGAAAGATGGAGCGACAGGCTCCGGATCCCAACAAAATGTACTTTTCTTTAGTCATAGTGCTTTTAATAAAAGCTCAAACTCATAGAAAAAGTAAACAACAAAAGAAAAACACATTATGTTTGATGCTTCGTGTGTTAAAAAAACTTTGAAAAGTCATATGTCAGTTTATTTAGAAGAGTTTAGGGGCTTTATAGTTTGCATGCAATTCAATACACGAGGGCCCTAATCTGTTTCTTTTAAATCTCTGCTTTGTTCCCTTAATATATTATGACCAACTGCATTCTTATTTACAATTTTTTCCATCTAGAACATAAATCTTTATAAAATTTTCATAGAATTTGTATGAGATTGCAGTTGTGCCTTACCCTAATATACTGAACAATGATCTGTGAAGTAATCTAGAGTTGGGGTATTGATTTATAATCTAAACTTGATATAACCTGTTAACTGTCATAGCCTTTCCGCTGGACATATGTAGGGCCTCCAGCCTCATACTGCCACAAGAAGGCTAATTTCCGCCATTACAATTATTTTATAAGGCCATCAGACCCTCCAAAAGGTTAAAGACCAGCAGCTGATTTAATTTCTGGTTTCTCAGGCATTTTCAGTTTTAGGGATTTTGCTCTAGCCAGTTAATGTGTTAACTTGACTTTATATCCTAAACCTGCACGGTATGTGCTCTTTAAGAGAAGTTGGATGCACTAAGTTTTACCTAAAATTATCTGATCCACTAAGGCAAAATAAATTCCTTCACCCTCTTCACATTTTTTTTTTGTAAAACCAATTTATTCCCATGTATTATGTTACTACAGCATAACAATTATTTGCAAAATCTAAACAAAATTGATTGGTTTGTGGTTGTAATATATTAAACAAGAAAAAGTTGAAGGTGAAAAAATGTTTCTTCATGGGGCTGTAAAAAAATGACATTAACAAAACGTCAGTCTGAGACAAAGAAAAACACTTTTATTTCACGTCCATTTCTTTTGAACAGGAATACAATGTACATACATTACAACAACAGCAGCAGCTATTCAGATTTCAGGTTTTGGATGACTAACAAAAGGCAGTTGTTCTCTGCAGAGACAGAAAAATGAGAAAGAAATGTAGTAAGAAAAGATCAATGGTCTATCAATAACTATGAAAAGCAAAATCAGGGAGCAATAATATCAATGTTGAACTCTCACCAGGACCAACCATGATCTCTTGTTTCTTAGTTCGGATGCGTAGAAAGGTGAGGTCATTTTCAGGGTCAAGATCTCTTATTGCGCTTCTGGCCATTGCAGTGAAGTTGCGAAGAGGTCTTGCATATCGACAACTTGTTCCAGTATCAAATGATTTTCTGATAGCATTACCTTAAAGAACATTTAAATTTATTCAGATTATTAAAGAGTAAATGAGATTTAATGATAACATTTTTCTTGAGTTTATCTACCTTCCGAATTGAGGACTATTGTTCCTACCACACTTGTGTGGCTTTCAATCCTCTTCAGTGTCTCCTCAGCTTCAGCCTGTTAAAAAATGGCACCTTTATATCAACTTAATGCGACGGATATATTAGCAACATATCAACAATGTACTGCGAATTAAAGTGGTGTTTTTTTTAAAGGAATAATTACTTTATCACAAAATTACTACACAGGTTAGTTGTGTCATTTTCTCACCATTTTCTCCAAGCAGAACAAAAGTCTCGAGTTTCTCTGTTGCCCAGGGAAACGGAAGATACGTCACACACAGTCGGAAGTGGATCGTAGTGGGGAGTCAGTTTAGTTTTTAGCTTGTGTGCTGTTAGCCTTCGTTGCCGAAATGCCAGAATTAGCGGTGGAGAATGTGGTGGTTCACCCGCTTGTGTTACTCAGCGTGGTAGATCATTTTAACAGGTTAGTAAAATCTGTATTTATGATCGTCTTAATGTTCATAATTGATGGTAAATTGTCCGTTAACGGAGCCCTGCAGTTAGGCTAAGCCAAAGTTAGCCGTGCTGAGTCAGAGTCCCGTTGTAAATGAATGGAGAGACATGACAAGGCTACATAGCTTAGCTAATTGGAGGTGTTGGAGAAAGACTAATACATGAAATTGACCAATAACCTAACTGTATTTTGGTTAGCACTGTTATTTGTATCGAATTTTATCTATACAACAGTTGTAATTTGTTTCGTTTAATCACGTTAAAGTTAAAACTGCTACTAGTTTAGCGGCCGCGTTTATTTAGATCTGGTTAGATTTATCTCGAAAACATTCACACACATCACTAAATTCTAAGGTTTATAAGATTTCATACAATTATGCCAATATCCTCTGATTTAATATGCTCGTTTAATTGCCGTTTGTCAAGGGATGTAATATATATCCCATCTTAGAAACCCCATCTTTTTTTACGCTAATATCCACGCACTCTACGTATTTTCATAAACTATATTTGTCTACGACTCGTACAGTAGACATAAACACAAACAATCTTAAACAATTAATTGGTTTAATTTGGTAATAATCAATCGTTTACTGGACTTCAGAGGCTCTAGCAAACGACTTCAGCTGACAGAGAAACCAACTTAGAGCAGCAAATATATCAAATTGTAAAAAAAAAAAAAAAAATAGCATTTATGATAAAAACACTTCTTCGTCTGTCAGTATGCTTTATCCTGAACTCCACAAGTGAATAAAACGGGTTTTTTCCTGGGTTAATTCAGTAAAAATCTTCTTTAAGGAACCTTTTGCTATCTGATTATTAATCAACTAATCAAATATATAATTGACTGATTAATTGATTAGCAAACATTTTATATTACTGCCTTTTTTAAAATGTTTAATGTTTTTAAAATGTCAAACTACAAACGATTTTAAGAAATATGCTCTTCCCTAAAGCATATAACCTTCTGGCTCTCCACGAGCAAAATGGTTGCAAATGATTTTTCTGTTTTATATTTGTCTGAACGACTCCTCAAATAACACGTTACATTTCAAAAGTTTATAATGTTTAAAGGTGTTTGGTTACCTTTTAATTAAATTGGTTGATTTGTATCTACAGAATAGGAAAAGTTGGAAACCAGAAGCGAGTGGTAGGTGTCCTCCTTGGATCATGGCACAAAAAGGTCCTTGATGTCTCCAATAGTTTTGCTGGTAAGTATCAAAGTGAAAGGATAGAGAGTAGAGAAAACAAAAATGAGAAATGATGCAAATGGTTGAAGATCTTTTCACTCTAGTTAACAAGATTAGGTTTTATAAAATCCAAGACCCACAGGAACATTGATTTTCTTGTGAGTTCATTCATTTTAAGGTTCTAGTTTCCTCCGTGAGTCTGACCCCATTTCTCATAAATTCTCAACTGTTTGTATCTATAATGACAGTGTTTCAGTTTCTTATTTATTCTGCTACACAATCCATCCCACACAAGAACTGCAGCTGCAACTGTTTTACAGAACTTGTGGCACTAGTGATTAGAGAGTAGGGTGTTTACATCCTGAAGGCAGCAAGATAGCTGGTTTTAAATACAAACTGTCACCCAAGGTCCCTAAGAATGCGGAAGTGTTAATGGACCTAATGCAACAACATTTTTCTATTCTTGTGGTAAATTTGTCTTACTTTTTCTTCTACCATATGCCTTTACGAATACCCCACAACAGATTCAACAAACGTTCATAACTTTCGATCGAGTAATAGATCTTAAATGTTCAGTGTAAACCCGATGTATCCTACCTGTGCATAAGTGATCATGTGTCCTGAGAAATATACATCTGCATAATTACCACCCCATTAAAGCCATATAGGAGGGCTACGACTTCCTACGTTTGTTTATTCAAAACAATTGCTTTGAAGATGAAGAAGACAGACTTTACCAGTTCATAGATCTCGTTTCTGCTGGCCGAGAGCTCAACAGCAGAATTAAATTACCAGTAAAAGACATGTAGTGAAATAAATCACAACTGCGAATGATGTGGTTGCACTGTTAGAGAGGTAAAAATGAAAAATAAACATAATAAAAATAAGTAATTGGATTCAAAAACAGTCAATGAAAACTACTGATGGAGCGTATGAGTTAATGTCGCCTCCATGCTATATATTTGTTCTGCCTAGCCACTGAAGCGGGTGAGTCCAATCTGCACAGTGAATGAATTTGTGCAGATTGGACTGACTTGGTTCCGTGGCTGAGCAGAATAAAAAGATGGTATAGAGATGACCTGTTGACTCAACATCTCCCACCTCTGCCTATAGGTAGCTGTTTCAGAGGGGGTGTCACTAGTCACAGCGTAATTCAATTACATTCTTTAGGCATTAAATCGGTTTTATGCAAGGTTTCTTGTATATGGGCTCTAATATAGCAAGCTAGTTCTGGGTAGCCTTAGATTCACATGAGAGCTAGCTTATTGTTCTCTGTATTATGCATTAAAACATCTTACCCCTATTGATATACTACTCCATCGTAATGGAAATGGTTATTAATGCACATGTATAAGTTTTACTCTAATTTCTAAAGAAAATGACCCAACTTATTTAAGCTTACCCAATCTTTGTTTATGTAACATTAAAAGTAGGAATCTTTTAAAAATGTTTAGATCTTAGCAACTTAAAACAGTGATTAAAAATGCACTAGTATGTGTGCAACCGTTTACCTGCTTTGGGAACTCGCTCAATGTTTTGCCTGAGAGAACAATTTGACCCTGGTATACAGCTTCTATGGTTGATTTGTTTTTTTTTTAAGCTCAAAAACATGCTGTATTTTCAGCTTTTGCTTGCTTTCTTACAAAACCTGATGTTTTTGTTTTCTTAGTGCCATTTGATGAAGATGACAAGGATGACTCTGTATGGTTCCTAGATCATGATTACCTGGAGAACATGTATGGCATGTTTAAAAAAGTCAATGGTGAGGGAGTAAACCTATGGTATTATTAGGTTATTTAAATGTTCTTTGGATTTATCAGTTTTTAACGGCTTTCTCTATTTTTTTAGCCCGAGAAAGGATAGTTGGGTGGTATCACACAGGACCCAAGCTCCATAAAAATGACATTGCCATCAATGAGCTCATCAAGCGGTACTGCACCAACTCGGTATGCATTACCTTAATCCTCATGTATTTATTCTTGTGGGCTGGATGTTCCTTTGTTATTTTCAATGATGAATGTTATCCTCGTTTTCTTATTAGGTTTTAGTCATCATAGATGTTAAGCCCAAAGATCTTGGACTCCCCACAGAAGCATACATTTCAGTGGAGGAAATACATGATGTAAGTCATCCTTTAGGTCTGGTTTAAAAGCTGTTGTTTTGGTTTATCATTGGATGTGAAGAAAAATATTATGTCAACGTGCTTTTTTTTTTTTTAGGATGGCACCCCTACCTCTAAAACATTTGAACACGTCACCAGTGAAATTGGAGCTGAAGAAGCAGAAGAAGTTGGAGTGGAGCATTTATTGAGGTAAAACCTAAATAGGCAATTAGCTGCATGCTTAACCCCCCCTGAGCGATTAGTGTTTATAATCACTGTGTATTCTGAATACACTTTTAATCAAAACATTCTCCTTTTTCTTGGCTTTATTCTGACTATAGGGACATCAAAGACACCACAGTGGGCACTCTGTCTCAACGCATTACAAACCAGGTTCACGGTTTGAAGGGGCTCAACTCAAAGTTGCTGGACATCCGCTCTTACCTTGAACGAGTGGCTGCTGGCAAACTTCCAATCAACCATCAGATCATCTACCAGCTGCAGGACGTCTTCAACCTGCTGCCAGATGTAAACCTACTGGTAAGATGTTGGAGCTTACAAACATGTATTTATTGTAGCAGTACCATAGACTGGGATCGTTGATGGAGGTGAAGCTACTTCTGTTCAGCTTAAATTATAAAAAAGTATTTAATATTTTTATTATGTATTTATTGTTGTCGTTTTTAAGATTCGATTTTGAGCTTTTGATGGTCACCTGAAATATTTATTCTACCAGGTTGGAATGAACATGCACAATGAATATGCAGTGATTGATTTAATAATGATGACAAGCTACACAAATTTGAATTTGTAGATTTCTTTTAATCATCTTCAGGTAAAAAATATGCAGTGTTTTGTAAATGTACATACACCCCCAGCAATATTTAGATGAATGGCATTTTACATCTTGGAGAGATGTCTTAACTTTTGTGAGACAAGTGAACAAAGTTCTGGCATAAGACCTGCTGGCTGTTCATACCTGCTGGCATCAGTTCCACCAATGGCAGAGAAGCCTTTTAACATGATTACACCATTATCACTGCCCTATTTGACAGTTGGGTTTCAAAGCACCACACTCACTCCTGTAAACAGACTTTTCGCTATCTTCGTTAATGTGGGCAGCTCCAAACCTCAGTGGAGCATAAAAAATGGTTCAAAAGCAGGATGTTAATTGACCATTTTTCTGTCTATGCATTAGTTGGAGGCAAAACAAACCGACAACTCTAGGTGGCCGATACAAACAGGTCGGCTAAACAAGATTCAAATTAGCATATTGTTTTGCTGAATGCCAGAATTGAGAGAGTACAGACAATTAGAAGTTTTATCCCATACCTACTTTATATGCCCAACAAAAAAATACATTAGCTGTGTTTAAAAGCAGAAACCTAGACAGCTCTGGTTAAGAGCAATAAAACAAGAAGAGTGGATAGACATGCTTACATATGCAGTACATACTTCTTACCAAGTAAACTGAGCTAAATAAAATATTGTCTTTCTTTTCTACGAATTATGGTTTGCCTAAAGCAACGCTAAGTTACTTTTCAACCTTCACAAAATATTTTTATACATTTTGTGAACCTAAGTTAAACATTTATATTCAGCTTGGTCTTATGTTTCGCCACAGTTCAATTCATTACCTCATCGCTGGTCATCTTTCAAAAAAGCCACTGGAAACAGAAATGTAATTAATCCAACAGCAGGTGACCAGGAGATAAGGATTTTATTAAGCTATGGTCTTTACCACGCTGGTGCTCATGGGAAATGCAGTCTCCCTTTAGGCAAAACAATACCGCTTTTGTCCACTGGGGGAGACAAAATGTCTTCTTGATGCTTTAAGTAACTACTCGCCCATCTCTGCAAGTGTAGTTTGCCATCCAGATATCGCTGCGTTTTTCTATTTACAATCACCCAAGCCAGCAACATGTTTTTTGTTTGTTTTTTTCTGACTTTGGCACAGCTAGGTAGCTCCTCAGATTGCCCTCTGTTTTCAGTTAGCTAAGTGTAGATGTCACACCACCTAGCCAAAGGTGATACAGCCTGTCCAACCGTTGCTGTGTATGGGTCGACTGATCTGGGTTCATCCTTGAAAGTTAACTTCATTACATAAATATCCTGAGCCCAGGAAATAAAATAAAAAATATAATTTTCTACTGCTGACTTTTGTTTTTTTTTTAAAAAGCTAACAAAACTTGGTATCTACTGTCATTAAAGCGCTTGTAGGGAATCGTTCTGTCTCCAGCTATGCTCTGCCCACAGAAACACATTAATTTACTAACTGAAAAGGGATCTATAGGAGTTTCCCTTGTGGACAGTGAGATCTGTGTTTTATAATTCTCTCTTTGAGGTTTTAGCCACAGCTATTTCAAGAATTTCAACTATGAAAAAAATACTCAAGTCAAATGATTATGTAAGAACTAAGGTAAAAAATGAATGAATGAATTGTTGATTTTTTTTTGGAATTTGTAATAGAAAAAACTTAAAAACTCAACCTAGTGTCTTATGTTTACAATATGCATGTTCTTTGAAATGTCAATCTTTTGATTGATGAAATATGCTGATATTCATAAATGTTTCTGTCATGTTTCAGGAGTTCACTAAAGCCTTTTATCTGAAGACCAATGACCAGATGCTGGTAGTCTACCTGGCCTCGCTCATTCGCTCCGTGGTGGCCCTACACAACCTGATTAACAACAAGATTTCCAACAGAGACGCCGAAAAGAAGGAAGGGCAGGAAAAGGAAGAAGGGAAGAAAGAGAAGAAAGATGAAAAGGAGAAAAAAGATGAGAAAGATAAAGACAAGGAGAAAGACAAGGCAGATGGTGCCAAAAAAGATGAGAAGAAGAAAAAATGAGCGCTCATCCCCTGTGGTCTTCTCTCAGATCACACCGTTGTCAGCAGGACGGCGTTCTACTTTTTCCCCTCTGTATGTGGGTCTGAGACTAAAAGTAGGACTCTAAATGGGGAATTGTGTCATTTGAGATTTGGCCTCCTGATAACAACTTGACACTCAAAGACTGCTATTATCGTTTAAGGATTACAATGTTTGCTCTCTAGTGTTCTGAGCTGTGAGAACATGTTTATGCTGTTTTCATAGTTTCCAAGCTCTTGGGGTTTTCCAGCTCTCGAGTTTGACTATTTTGTAAAATGGAGCAATGATGATGTTGTTTCTGTATCACTCATTAAATCGGGAACACAGTAAAAGTTTGTTTTTGTAGTTTTGTTTGCCTTTTTTCATTAAAGATTATATCATTAAATATGTCATTTTTTTCTATATTGGAATTAGTTGTGATCTTTATTAGAAATTCAACCTGTTTACATTTTTGTTACAGAGCTGGTTTAGTGCAGTATGTTTAACTTTCTGACAGCCAACGACTAAAGTATAAGGAAAAAGTAAATGAAGGTATTAAGCCAACTTTATGCCACAATCACAAGTATGTGATTACTTGAATATATGGTGAGGTAGTTTAGGAATCTAAAGAAACTGAAAAGAAATGTATACGTAAATCAACATTATAATTGGTTCAGTCTAAAAAATTATTACCTCAGATTTAAAATGTTTTCTAGCACACAGACGTTAAGGACATTCTGTGTATTTTAGAGATTAATTAGCTATCAGTCATTCCAGTTTAATTGGAGACAAAAATTTGCGGGGGGGTTAAAATATGAAGTGCTCAATTTTCAGGAATGTAGTAAAAACAAAAGATGCCACCAATCAGTTTACATAGGTTATAGGTTTATAACCATTAGCAGCCCTGCAATGAATGGCACCCCAAATTCTACAGACACTTTAGCCAATTAAAATACAGGAAATATCCTACAAATTCTGTGATAAAACAAGTATAAATAGCAAATAATAATCCTCTTATTATCAATAGGCTGAGGGCAGCAATTTTCCATAAAGCACACAGACATAGTAGCAAAGGAAAACCAGTGCATTGTGTCGGGCTTGTCTGATACTTCTCTGGGCAGATGCCTATTCGCCATGCCTTTTAGCCTCTTTACATTAGAACTAAATATTTTGTAGGCTTTTGGGGGAAAAAAAAACTATCAAATCTATGTTGGAAATATAAAATTGTTAAAAAGTTCAAGTTTTTTTAGGCAGCTTTGAACACTTTCAAAATCGCAGAGATGAATTTCATACGCAAGTTAGCTGTAAAGTATTTCATAGATTTATTTTTCTTTTTAGTCAAAGGCGCCTTTATGAGTCATAGAATAAAAAGCCATTTCGGTGAACACTGTGCAGTAACTTTATTTTTTTTCCTTTCTTTGTTTTTTTTTTTATTTTTACTGCGTCATCCCCTCCTCTCCAGTCCATAACGCGCAGCTCCTCCGCTACAGTTGCCCTAAAATGCCAGCAGGGCAACGAGCGCCAATGTAGCGCATTTAATCCGTGGTCGTGTCGCAGAAATCAGATTATTGGGCAGGTAAACTGGATTCTGACGTAGAGGGTTTAAAGTTTAAACCCACGACTGGGAAGCAGATGAGCGACGCGACCAGAAGCGGTGGTTGAGAAAGGATGCAGCTCAGCCAGGCTCCTCCTTTCCTGCTCTTTTAAGGAGCTGTGCATGACTCCCAGGATAAATCTCTGCCGCTGAGCGGGACGGAGGACCGCCCGGAACATGGCTTCATATCTGCAGGTGAGGCTGCAGCTCTGAGCGGAGCTCTGGTAACTTGTTCACTTGTTCTGGGTGTGGTTTATGAGCTGCTACCGCCTGTAGGCCCTACAGGTGCTCAGAAGCTCCGGTGCTAATCTGCTCTGCAGCTGTTCTGCACATTTACAACATTTTCTCTGACTGATCGAGCTTCTTATCGTCCCAGATCCCAGATGATGAGAAAGGATATGATCTGGACCTCTTCTGTGTGCCCAGACATTACGAAAGCGACTTGGATAAGGTGATCATCCCCCATGGACTCATCATGGACAGGTGAAGCAATCAACAGCTGCACACTCAGTGGGAAGCTTCCATTGTTTATCTGTCCTGTCAGTTTAGACTACAGACATCTTGGCTTATTACAGCCAGATGAGCCTGATTGTTGATCATCATTTCTACAGGATGTTCGGTTGTTGCCATTGCTTGTTTACATGAACAAATAAATTTAAAAAAAAAGTAAGTTAATCCCAGTAATTTTAATCTAAGAGTGCAACTCATAGATTCATCGCACACCCAGTAATACATTTAAACTTTATTTCCCTTGATTTTTAAGACAAAGTTAACGGAAAACAAAATGCTTCAGGTTCATAGAAAACTTCAGGATTTATTAGATCAATAGATGATTTTGAAAATAAGAACCTGCTAAAAGTTGCATCCTTGTACTGAATATGATCTCAGTAGTTGGTTGGCATGAATTATTTCCATAAATGCTATTTGTATGTTTAGGAAATCCCGTTGTTTTGTTTTTACTAGCAGCTTTCAGCTTGTTTGGATTTTGGGGTTGATTTCTGTGAGAATCCCTCATAGAGTCTTGAGAGTTTTCTGGTCAATCCAGCACCGTGTAACCATGGGGGGAAAAAAAGGAAATCTGCATCTTTACATAACCTGCAGATGGCATTAACTCCAAAAATAATCCCAGGCTGTGGAAACTTCTCATTGGACCTTCTGTTACTCTTTTTGTAGGTAACTCTCTTTTATCATTTCAATTGGCTTTATTTCTATGGAAATTAAGTTTGGGTTTTTATTAGTTGTAAGCTATGATTATAAAAATGAGCAAAAAATATATTTAATTATAAATTGGCATCCATATAATTAAGTTTTTTTGTTGGTTGATTTATTAAGATTCCTTTTCAACTATATTTAAATGTATTAATATGCACCTGTTGTAGCGATGGTTTAAGACCCAGCTGTACTCCTATCATCAATGTATGCTCTGTTTGTATCCTTCACCTAGAACAATAAATGTTGTATGTTGGAAAACAATATTTAAAGAATGAATCAAACAATGTGACACATTATTTAAATGCATTTCCAGTATAGAGGCCTTTAAAGGCTGCTTAGCTTTTTTGGCTGGCTGTGGTTTATCGTCATGTTTTACTGAGATCTGTGGTCTAAATGAGCATTTCCTGGTTCCTTAAGTTAGTTTTTTCCCACATTCTACTGCAGCATCCCAACCTCTTTCCTGCAGGACGGAGCGTCTGGCTCGTGATATAATCCGGGACATGGGGGGACACCACATCGTGGCTCTGTGCGTCCTGAAAGGGGGATACAAGTTCTTTGCGGACCTCCTGGACTACATTAAAGTGCTCAACCACAACAGCGATAAATCAGTCCCACTGACTGTGGATTTCATTAGAGTCAAGAGCTACTGTGTAAGCTGCCTTACTCATTCCATTTCCAGGAGCCACTTATGCACTGCAGTTGGCAACAGACCAATTAGAGCAATCTATAAATGAGAAATCTCCCTCCGCAATGCGCATAATGTGAAGATTTACTGTTTTAGAGGGAGTTTGGGTTATGAAATCCCCAAACTGGATTAATTCATTGCGTCTTTTGTATGTGTCACCTAGAACGATAAATCAACAAACAGTGTTAAGGTGATTGGAGGAGACGAGCTTTCCAACCTGTCAGGAAAGGTGTGTCTTCAACTTTCTTCAAACTGTTTTTTTTTTTTTATTATAGATAAATGTGGATTTTAAAACATTTTTTTCTGTTTCTTTTTCTTTCTTTCCCTGCAGAATGTGCTAATTGTTGAGGTAAGATAATGTTTGGGTTTCATTTTACATTAGAAGCTCTACAGATTTTTGTTTAGCTTTCTATTTATTACCTGACTACATTAGTTCTGTCGGATTCAAATGACCTGCTAATTGATTTGCATGCATTTTTTCCAAAGCAGCTTTTTAGAGTTTAACAGATTGTAGCGTGTGGTTGTACTGGTGTCCACTCGGCTTGCTTGCTTTTATTAAGTATTATCAGGGAAATCCTTTATGGACAAATACCAGTTTTAACAAATGCATGTCTCTGTTCATTGTAACCCCCTTCCTGCTGCTCTATAAGGATATCGTAGAGACGGGAAGGACGATGCAGACGTTACTTTCCTTGCTGAGTGAATGCAATCCCAAGATGGTTAAAGTTGTGAGGTAGGCACCACCCCAATGTATTATATGGGGCATAGCAGGCAGCTGCATAATAAACCACAACTTTAACTGACTGCTATGTTCTCCTACAGAGTGCATCTGCATCTAATAGTGCTCTTAGCTAATGGATACCTGAATTAGAGATGTAATGTGACAGAGGGAGGGAGCAGCTTAAGAGTTAATCTGCTAGACTGCACTCCAGTTGCACAGGATCCTTTTTTTCCACTCATGTTTTCCTGCTAGCTAGGTAAAACAGAGCATGCTCTGAGCAAGGATGCTTGTAAACAGATGGTATTTATGTTGTTTCTGTTGCTATTTTATACAAAACGCGTTCAGATTTTTAAAACCTGATTTAAAAAGCTCTCTTCTTGATGGTATGAGCTTTATTAAAGTCCTTTTTCCCATGAGTCTTCACTATGACCTATATGGTGCTCTGAAGAAGTATTTGTCCCCTATCTTTTTAGAGGAGGCGTGGCCAAAAGCTAAAAGGCAGGGAATTAGTGTCCTGGAAAGGCTCAAGGATCGCAGGTTCAAACCTCAAACTTTCATTCTGTCTGTGAGTCAGACCCTGGACTTTATATTGCTGCTCACTGCAACCCTAAGAGGTGGGTTAAATACAGAGGATACATTTTGTTGCAAGATAATGTTTGTTATTTATAATAGTATTTATTTTTAAACGAATAGTAGTTTATATATTATTTTATTTATGAAGGAAAAACGGCTGTCCAAACAAACCTGGCACTGTGAGGAAATGTAATCACTCGCTAGACCGAATAACTACCAGTATATTTAACTCTTATGTTCACGGTCAGTGGCCCCTGTAAAGCTGGCCGTGAACCCTGTTATGGTCCCTGTACTGAAAGCAAACACTACAAAAAATTAAAATAGTCCATTTTCTTCCATTAAGTGTACTTTTCCCTGATTTAACCAAACAGGTGAGACAATTTACCAGTAGAATAAGGCCATTTAGGCTTAAAGTAGTGGTGAGTTAATTACAGGGTCGCTAGTTAATTAATCATTTTAATCAAAAGCCAGATCAGTTTTTTGCAGCGTAATATTGGATCTATATTTTATTAATGATGTGAACTTACATAAGAGACCAGAAATGATTCATTCATCATTTGGACTATTTTAATATTTCACCTTTTAAAATTTACCTTAATTACGTAGAAGCTGTAGTCAGTTTTAAGCTCCAGTTGTACTGAGATAGGATCACAGTTTTCATCTGCTAGATCAGGAGTCTGCAGCCGTGGCTTTGTGGCTCTCCTAATATGCTAATATAAAATATGTTTGGTTAATTCTGAACGTTTGTTAAAACTGAGGTACTGAAGCTTGCAGTGCTGTCGAGGAAGGTCAGTATGATTCCTCCTGGATGAGTTGGGTGCACTCTTGGAGTAATAACAACAGGCTATTTTCTCCATCTGTGGATATTTGTTCTCTATAGTTCTAGAGCTTGATCTGAATTTGTATTTCTACACAGTACCTCCAATGGGAAGATGGTATTTATTTTTAAATTCTAAGTGCCACATATTTATACACTCTTCCATATTTGTGTGGTACCCACACAAAATATATTTTTTTAGTAACTGAGATGCTACAAGTGTTAAAAAAGGAGAAAAGAGTGAGATGTGGGTTAATTGTAATTGATATCACCATTGCAAAGTTTGGTGTTAATATACTAGTTTAATGTTATGTTCCAGGTCTTGTTCAGCTCGAATGCAGCTGCCTTGTTTTTATCTCAGTAAATAACAGAATGACAGTCTGGCCACATCACTGCTAGACTGCTGCCCCAGCAGCAACATGAGTGGCTCTTGAAATTAAAATCAGCTGCCCCAAAACTGGATAATCGCATGATTAAATTATTATTGCTACATAGAGGAAGCCTGGCTTAAATAGCATTTTTTTCTTAATAAAGTTAGTGCCTTCATTTTGATTTTTACGTTTGGTCAATGTACAAGTTTTATTAAGCTAAAATAATATTATTTTATAAAAAAGTAACAGAGGTCTGGGGTGGGGGCACATTATACTAAATGTGTTCAACACAAAAAGGGATTCAAACCTGATACAAAGCAACTCTTGGACTTGGATGTTTGGATTACAGCTTTTTGAGTTTTGACATTTATTTATCTCAAAGGTCCTTTTTTTGTTTGCTGTTTAACATCACCAATATTTTTTAAATGATCTTTCCAGCCTTCTGGTGAAGAGGACTCCGAGGAGCTCAGGCTACAGACCAGACTGTGAGCATCTTTTTAGTGGCTTACATGAATCGGTGCAGAATGATGCCGTTCATTTCATACCTATCACTCATTCCTAGCTTTTGTTCTTCAGTAATAGTAGTGTTTGTTTAAGAAAAAAATAAACATATATAGATATATATATAGATATATATAGAGAGAGAGTTAATAATTGATGGATTCTTACACCCAGTTTGCTGAGTCTCTGATTATATAAGGCATTTAGGTTTGAGTGTGATAATCGCTTTAAGATTGGCCCTCAATAAAAGCTGTTACTGTAAGTGTTTTTTTTTTTTTTTATAACTTTCCACTAATGCCTTACTGACAGCTTAATCATAGCCTTGCAGAAATGGTAGGAGGCCGATTGTTTCTTCGCTGCATAGTCAATTAGACTAAATGTCTGATCATTTTACGCCTGCTACAGCAGAGAAGGCCTGGTTCTTTAAATAACCTGCAGTAAGGGTTTCTATATTTATTTCAGACATTGGTTTTGAAGTACCGGATGCCTTCCTGGTGGGCTACGCTTTGGACTACAATGAGTACTTCAGAGATCTCAGTGTAAGTGATGCTAAAACTGATTTCCAAATTTAACTCTGCTCCATTTCTGTGCATTTCAACAGCATAAATGCATCAAATAGTTGTTGCTTTTTTGCATTTACGGCAGAGATAATGACTCAAGTCAGAGATTAAGTTTGTAGTCACAAAAAAAAAAAAAAAAAAAAAGATTTTAGACTTTATTTAGATTTGTGCCCTTAAGATTCAAGTATGTAGTATTGGACTTAAAGCTACAATGTATGATTTTCAGCAAAATCTAATGATCAAACATGAGCACTTCCCCACTGCCTCTCCCCTCCAACAATTAGAGGAGATTCTGCCTTTCACTTTAACCCATCTTGTCAACTGAATTTCAGCTGCCCTCTGTCTGTCGCCAGCAGTTAACCTCCAGAGCCTAGCCTCAGCCCGCCGTCGTCGCCTCTGCTCTGTCTCCCTCGCAGCAATGGTAGTAGTTCTATAATTGAACATCTGTAAGACTACTCCATCACCTTAGTTATAAAAGCAGGATTTCCCGCTCAAGCACACCTTAGAGAGCCCAGGTGCCCACTGTAAACAGGCTGGACTGACAGACAGTGCTTTCAACTCACTTATTCTTTTAGCTGTGGCAAAGGCCAAGAACAATGCAGCTTTCACTAAACGACAATTCAACCAATCCCTTTGATAGGTTCATGATTGCACAGGGCCTCAAGCACCAGAATGAGGTCCCATAATGGGCAGTTTATGACCTGCGACCCACCAAGGGGTGCTGCCCCACAGGCTTATTACCAAATTCTACATTATAGGCTGAAATAGCTGCTACTTAGACTTTGATTGTTAAAAAGCCTTACCCTTTTCCAACAAGCTTTGAAGAAAGCACAACACCTCCACCACTGAACACTGAATGGCCTGTTTTTTCTCACACCATTCCTCAAAAACCCTCCATTTACCACTGTAAAGAGAGCAGGTAGAAGAAGCTCTTGCATTCTGTGTGGTATCAATGTCCTCTAGATGTAGACCTGTTGCACCTTGATTCTCCCTTTCAAAGGCCAAGCCCAGAGAGCCAGGAGCTCTGCATGTGGATGATAAATTTCCCCCTGAGCCTGAAACAGAAGGTCCCTGGGAGTAGGGAGGGGCCACTGTTCTGCTGACAGAACTTGTATTGTTTCTGCCACCCAGGGCTTTGATTGTCACCGTGGGGTCACCAGAATCACTCTGTCTAGAGTTGGGGATATCAGGCTGAGAGAAGGGAAAGAATAAAGCAGCAGATTTCATCCATGCCTGGTGGGGTGTCTGGGACTGACAGGGAGACAGGGAGGCGAAGAGATGGAGCTTCTGTCATTTGTCACACCAAGGCGATTCCCACTGTAAAACGCCGCATTTAGTTAGAAATAGAACAACATTTTAAGAATTCTTTTAGTCGTTTCTGAACAAAATACAGTGACCTTTCCTCTTGTTGACATAAAAATGTAGCAGATAAATAAGTAAAGTTTAAAGTGACCACCAGACATCAATCTGTACAAAAAGAACCTTAAACACCCCTTCATACAAGAGGTTTTTGGTTATGAATTGCTTTTAAAGTTAAATTCCCTGTTAGGATTGCACACGGCCCCTGTGCTGTTTAGGAAGTCTGCTTCTAGATGAAGGCCCTATTGCTGCCTCCCATTTCAATGAGGCTGCAGTCTAAAAGACTGAAGTTGTGTAATATTAGCAGGAGTAGTAATTCTTAGGTCTGACAGCTGATTGACATTGAGAACGCTGCAACGGCTGCAGCCAAGGAAGCCCGTTAAGAGGGGAATCACAAGACAGTCAACAGATTCATGTCAACTAAGCTGTTGAAGTGAAATCCATTTTATATGTTCACTGTTTTCATTGCTGTAGTTTCCAGGTTTAAATGCGTGCCATCCTGATACCTGATAGGACTGCAAGCTAAAAGCAGCAGAATTTCTTTTAATGGAAACTGATTAAAAATATGTAAACATAAAAATCATTTAAAACTTTAACCCTCAGGTATTCATTTTTTTTAATGGCCACATTTAAGCAGCAACTTTCTCTACAGTATTTCATTTTGGTTTTTTTTGTTTTTTATTGGCAGCACATCTGTATACTGAACGATCAAGCCAAGGAGAAGTACAAAGTATGAGTTCAAAGTGTGGCTGTTGTGACTCCCTGAAGACTTGGACCACTGTGATGGCCCCTGTTTAGCTTTATTGAGTTTTTGATCTTATTTATTTTTCTACATGAGAAACCACAACGTAATCTGTGGTTGGTTACGGACCTTAAGAAGAAAGTTTCTCCCCGACCTTATTAAAAAGTGGGAATGATTATGGGTATTAACTATATTTTTGTTGTTGAATTTTAATTATTTCTCTTATTTATGTTTATAGATTTTAGCTTTGAATTTAAGTTGTGTTCTAGAAATGAAGAGGAAAGAATGTCTAAACTCTCAGGCTTTATGCTCAGTGAGCTGTTTGTACCCTTTAACCAGAGAGTTTTTTTGGTTTCAATTCTTAATACTAAAAAACTTCTTTCATTATTTCATAAATTTAGTTGCAATATTCTATATGTAATTATCTGATGTTTTCATTGAGGACCAGTTTGCAGCAATACAACTCTAATTAAAACCTTTAATCTTGCTTCTGTCATACTTTTTTCAGTTTTAGTCCCCAGGTTCTCATTTTCTGAGCTAAATGTGTGACTCTGCAATCATCAATGGCCTCCAATTTTTTAAAATCTTGTATACAGTGAAATCTGAGGCTTTTCTGCACCTTTTTTTTTTTTAGCTTGAATGTATCTTTGACCCATTAATGTGTCTGTATGGTTGGGCTGTTTTTGCCTTGCGTTCACTTTCTTTATATTTTGTCTAACAAAATGTTAACAGTAGATGCACTGTATGAAGACTATTTTCACTTTCTATAAATAAGAGAAGGCTTTTCCAGCTTCGGGATGCTTATTAGCGTCATTACTTCTGCTTGCAAATGAAATGATAGAATTTAGCTCTATGGAGATAAGTTTTTATCACTTTTTGTTGTTTTTTTTTTTTTAAGAGGTTAACGCAGAATGTCTTAGTATTTTGCCAAATGACCTCTTGGACTATGATTTAGGTCAGATGTTTTGAATATCCTTCCTCCATCTTGTCATAACAGTTTAATTGAATTTGAGCCAATCTACAGAACTCAGAACTGTGTTGTCTGCCTTTCTTGCACACATTGTTTAAGCTCTGCCAAAAAAAATAAAAAATCTGAGACTGAGATTGGATTGCTTGGGGTCAGTGGCTGTTCACAAGATCCATTAGTATCAAAGCTTTAACTCCCTGTCTGATGTGCGAAAATGTATTTCCAGAAGTAAAATATGCAGAGAACAGCAAGGGAGGCAAGTGGGCAGATCGGTTTAAAATGATAGATAACAGCAGCTCATTGAGACATTCTTTGCAACTAAGATATCTAGAATGCTATCTCTGGATTGTGCAGCATGTTGGACCTGAAACAGATGGGTGCCAGCAGCAGCAGGATGCCACACTGGGCACCAGTCATGACTACTAAGAGCAGTAAACAACAATTTACACAAGCTGACCAAACCGATTGGAAAATTTCACCTGGTCTAAGGAGTTACAATTTAATAAAGTCAGAGGATGGTGTAAAACATCCTGTTTTGCAGAAATAGTTTGGTTTGTTAGTAGAAACGGTGTAAGACTAAGGCCTTTATACATTTATGGCCTCTTAGGACCAGTTCAACATTCAAATACAAAAGCCAGTTTAAAGATTATAGCGCAAAACCTTAAAATAAAAGTGACTTTTTTGTGGACGTGGTTTTGGAAATCTCTTTTTATTGTGTGCACTTGAATATTCAAAAAGTACCTCATATGTTTAGACCCATTGGTATAATTTTGTATTTTATTTGGAATTCTTGTATTATCATGTTACTGATTTTATGATCACCTGATATTGTGCATGTTATTTTTGCTGTGCTCTGTCATCTTTATCCTCAGAGGGGAAATATAATCAAACGTATTCACTTCTTATGGCAACCCTTAGAAGGATGATGCACTGCAGTTTTAGTAAATCCAAAATTGTCAAAACAGTTCGCTGAACATATATTTCTAGTTTCCTTAGCTGTGTCTTAGTTCTTTTTATTATAATTAAGAAAGATGTCATTGTACTACTACTTGTACTACTACTAATAAAGCATGGAAATATTGTTTCTATTACAATGAATATATAGTTAGCAATACAATAACTTCCATATGATAAACACTATTAAAAGATTTATCATCAATTCTCTTATATTTTCTAAGGAGCAGAGCTCAACTACCTAAATACTGATCAGAATATCAAAACATTTAGATTAAATGAATTTCTTCAGGGTAAATTAAGTTACCACAACTTCTGTTTCACTTGATCACTGATCACTTTGAGTAGCCTACCACTAAGCTGAAAAAAACCTGTTGTAAATTAATTTTTACTGTTATGGTAAAGGCCTCCTTACATGGGTCATGTGCGCTAACCACTGTTCCACCTGCACGCCCCAAATTCTGGAAGTATTTTTAAAAAATTATAGATTTTTTTTTTGATCTTCCACTTTTCATATTTTGATATTTGAAAAGTATTTTTTCCGTTCAGTTTTTTCTTTTATTTCAGAATTAAAGGTTCATTTTTAACAGCTTCAAATCTCCCTCCTTTTTTTTTTACTTTCTGATATGTTTGTGCTTCTTTCAATTTCAGATATTAAGCGCCAATTTAGCTTCATATAAAGCATAGCATGGTTGGTTCGTGAACATTTGCCACTCACAATATGGCTGTCGGTCTATTCGTTTTTTTCACGAACCGGGGTTGACCGACTGCCAGTGTGCCCTAATTTCATTGGTGTGTATGGTTTAGTGAGGTCATCATCGTACCTTTGGTTGGTTGGTTGTTTGCACAAGAAAGGGGCGGGTCTTTCGGAGAAAGCACCAATCAGCGTTAACTACGCACACGTAGCTGATGGATCAACTTCCGGGATTACTTTCCGTAGCTCGTCCACCATGAACCAGAGTTGCCTGTGAGGTAAATTAAATTTATCTCTGATTTATTTATGGAAAATAAACACAAAAAGGCATGTTTGCTGTGTTACAGAAACTGAAAAAAATCGTCACAAGTCGTAAAATTTTAATGTATGGCACAACCATGCTTCTAAAAGAGGAGGCAGTATCCACATTAAAGCAGTTTGACATTGGAGAAAAATTCTCCTATCTCCCCGTCCTGCCTAAAGCCTCAGTGCTGATCCCCCTGTTTGTGAGGGGTGGTCAGCTTCACACCCTACTCACTCTACGCTCAAATGAGGTAACATCGATGTCTTTTAGCTGGATAAATACTGGCTTTCATTTTCAGCTTTATTTAAGACTCTTCTTTTTTTTCCCATTTCCAGTTGAGAACTGGTGCTGGTGAGGTGTGTTTTCCCGGCGGAAAGAGAGACCCAAGTGACCGAGATGATGTTGACACTGCCTTGAGAGAGGCACACGAGGAGATAGGTCTACCGCCTGATCAGGTTGAGGTGGTCTGCACATTGTTTCCAGTCTTCAGCAAGGTAGAGTACTAGATGCACTTTTTGTCAGAGTATAAGCTCCATCTTTGCTTCACACAGACCTTCATGTTTTTCGATAGAAAGGCCTATTGGTGAGCCCTGTGGTTGGTTTCATAGAGGAAACATTTAATCCAACCCTAAACCCATCAGAGGTCAGTGCTGTGTTTGCAGTTCCACTGGACTTTTTCACCAGAGAGAAGGACCACTACGCTACCCACGGAGTCCCTGGGGTTACCGGACCATTGCACTCATTTTACTTTAGAGATCCTGCTTCAGGAAACCAGTTTCACATATGGGGGCTGACAGCAATGTTGGCTACATTGGTGGGGGCTCTAGCTCTGAAGAAAAAACCTGAATTCGATGTTGGTTTTGATATTTTGGATCCTTTCAGTTTTTTCAAACAGATTCTGCATAAAAGACTAAGTAAACTTTGACCACCTTTGATGTCCTGAACTGTTGTATCCAGAATGCAATGTGAAAGAACTTCTAAGCAATGTTTGTTTAAAACCATGATCATAAATTGTTTTCTCCTTCTGCTGTCACTAGTAAACATCTCAATTCCTCCAGATTTAAAGATCGGAGTCCAGTGATTATTTGACAAACACTGAAAGGAGCATTTTTAATGCTTTTACCTCACATAAAATACAGTTTTAAAAAGCACACTGAGGTAATGAAGCTGTTTAAGTGAGTTTATGACAGGAGGCTCAAAAATCAAAGTGGTCAACTAGGATGGAAACACTGGAAAAGGTAAGCAGCTTTAGATGGATCTCTGAAGAGTTTGATTTCCCCTTGTGTTAAGATGGGTTCAACCTTAACTGATGCCAGAATTGGTCTCCAGTGACATTCAGATCTTGATGCATTCTGCTGTGGATGGTGATCTGTCGTGGGCATTGTTCAACTCATTTTAACAGCAAAGTGCCAAAAGACATTTTTTAGGAGGTTGTAAGACACTTTATGATGCTAGGAAGAAAGATGTTAAGTATAAACCTAATCATCATGTCAAACGTTTCATATTTTACCTCTATTTTTATGTCGTCTTTTGACAATCTTGGAAGCACACAAACAAAATTAGACTGGCAAAGAAAACATTTAAAAGCTTAGAATATTTTTTTACTGCTCGATCCACACAAATTATGGCTCAAACAATCAGGACTAATTATTGAAATCACCTAGTTTAGTAACGATTAATCCTTAACTGGAGTAAAGAGACTCAAACACGCTTTTAAGTGACAGAGCAACACACTTCAAGCAGTAATTATACCAAATCTTAAAAAAATATAGAAACATTTTGCATATCAGATTAAAAAACTTTTCCTCTGTCAATGTTCTCTTTCCAGAACTCCACAAGGGGAAAAGTTTTAGTTTCATCTGGTTTAATTCTGTAAAAAAAAAAAAAAAAAAAAAAATCTTCTTTAAGGAACCTTTTGCTATCTGATTATTATTTGAAAAAAATAATCGGATGAATCGATTAGCAAAATAAAAATACTTGCAGCTCTAATATACGTTTATTTTTTTAATAAATTCTAATAAATTACAAACACTGCACACTATTCCAAAACATCGATCAACACGAAGCCATATTAAGCTGTTGAAATGAATCATTTATATAATAAATCCCCAGATACTTAATATTTAGCATTTTGGTTCTGATCTTAGTCGTATGTAACGGACCAGTTTCAGGACAATGAGACCACAGCCCTGAAGTTCTTGGCTTTGCTTTAAGAGCAGCAGTCGATCACTCAGTTTCTAGCTGAGGAAATTCAAGGATGGAGCCGTGATGATGCTGCTGCTCACTTACTGCTTTACTTTATCTTATTCAGGGACATTTCCTCTTTGGAATTAGACAGCATGACCTCCTCAAATAATGTAGTTCTATAACAAAACCAAGATAAAAGGTTCGTTCTAGTACCAAGTCCTTTGATTCAGGGTCATCTTAAACTCTCACAAGAGTTCAACTCCAGCTCTTAATGGTAGTTTCCTTCAACTTTCAGTTGTACCTCTGCTTCATCTCTGGGAAACTTTTTAAAGATGAATGTAAATACTTGGATCACAAATGGATCCATCTGGTTGTTTTAAACCCGAAAGGATCCCGTTTCTGGGACAGTAGGTTTGTTTTGAGAATAAATTTCCAACAAAGCCCAATGACTGTTGCTAATAGCTATAAGATGCATCTGGAAAAGGTCATATGGGGAGAGTAAAAGACAATTAGACATTTAGATTTTATTAATTCATTTAATGTAGCAGCAGGATTACAGATATAAACAGAAGAGTATACAAATGTCCAGACAAAGGCAAAGAACATGTTTAATAATAGTTCAAATGTATAACACGCTGGGTTGACCTTTATCCTTACTGCAGGGTCTTAAGGCTAAGATACTAAAGCTCAAGCTACACAAAACCGATACAACAGAACCGTCGAAGGATGTGAAATAGAAAGCAAACTAGGAGAAGTGAGCAAACCGGTTATGCACAAGATACAGCTCACACTATTGGCAAACGGTTACCTTATCATGGCACCCCCTTTTGATCGAGCGTTTCACATCAACGGATGTTGACAAGCACACCAACACCAGGAAGTTTTCTACAAAAACAATCGCCACTGTCTTGTCCCTTTTACCTCACATGTGTGAATCTCATGAGGCGTAGTATTTTGGAAAAAAAAAAATGTTTAAATCTGTAAATTAGAAAATAAAATTGATCAGTATGAAGTTATGAGTTCTGAAATGATTCATGTCACAAGGGTCTGGGAGGATAAAAAGGACAAGGAGCAAAGACACAAAAGGGACGCCAGTAAACACAGCAGAGCAATGGTTAATTTGTCAAGGCACACAAAGTTCTGTTGAAAGCATCACAATTAAAATTCAAGATACCCCTGCAGTGTACTTCACATTTAAATATACATGGATATTCACCTACATATGACTGAAGGGACGAGAAAAGAAAACAAAAATGGACAAAATGTAAAGATGTATGTGCTGTTTCTTCACCACCTTTTGATTCAATGCTTAACAGGGTTCTTCATTTTCAGGTGGAAGTTTACCAGGTTACTGGAAAATGTTAAGGACTGAACATGAAACCAAACCACAATCCAAGAGGAAACTAAAGACACCTGGTGCCACGCCCACTTTTATTCTCTTTGCCTCAAATAAAAACAAAAAAAAATAAACAAGACAAATCCGTGAAAAGTTAATTGGTCCAATGTTAGATGTAGACCAATCCAGGTGTCCACACCATGAGGTAAAATTTACATTCATGAAAGCGAAGTCACAGGTTGGCTTTCTGTGTTGGTATGGCTTTAAGAGGCATTAACCTTTCCAGGGTTCTTCCACTACGTTGTGTGCTCTTCTTTTTTTCATCTCCTCTAACTGAGAGGAATGGAATGCTTGGAGACGGCGTGGCTGAGCTCTAACCTGATCTACAGTAAAACGGATGAGTCAAAGTGCCATTTGAGATGCATGACGTGAAAACTAAGTTTAAAAGATACATTAAAAAGAATTTAAAAAAAGAGAGAAAGAAGACTTGCCCACACATCTTCAGGTTTGTACAGTTTGGGTAAAATCGCTAACAATGTCCGCTTGATTATATTTCTTAATTTTAAACAGTTCACAGTAAACCTGCGCTTCATCTCACGGAAAGCACACTCTCAATGATATCTCCTGTGCTATGAGCATAAACAAAAAACAAAACAAAAAAAAAAAAGCTTTGTTTTTACAAAAATACTCTACACTTTGATACATGGATACAAAATTTAAAAAAAGATAAGTTACTTTAAAATGGATCACTAACAGCTGCAGGACAAGAGCATGACTATGAAAATGTAAACAAAATGCATTTATGACCAACGCTATACTAGCATCTGAATATTTAGAAATGAGCTTTTCTGATGACGCCAAATTGGCTGCTTTTGATGATGGAAAGAACAGCAGTGTCATTATGCATGAAAAAAAAAACCAGGGTTCCCAAACAACAGCAATGTTTAAATTCCAGACTCTTTTATAAAATGTGAATGTTCTGTGTTTATGGTAGGTAGGATTTAAAATCAGAAGAAAGAAGAACAAAAGAAAGATGCATTTTAAATGGGAAGCTAGGATTTGAGATAGGAAGAAGGAAAGGAGAGGAAGGACATCAAGGAAGGATGGATACCAGAAGAATATAAAGACGGAAACAATATGCAAGGAAGAAGCAACATGGGAAATAAAGTCTGGAAATATCCACGTTTTCTAAACCGATCTGGAAAATCCTGAAATCAGATTTCCTTCTTATCCAGACTGCATAGGAACCCTGAGTCATGCACTGTATCAAATTGGTGGAAAGTACCTTTTTTTTTCCCTTCCATTTGTAAATTTGCTGAATTGCTTTCCACAGGAGAGCTGCATTCATCCGTAAAAACGAGTAAACATCATGAGGGCATCCGCGAGGACAAGCATGAGACGGGATGGCGACGAATCACAACAGGAGCTTTGGTACGCCTTGCTTCGCTCCAGTCTGAACCCACAACAAACAGCCACCTCTGTGGACTCGACTTTGCTGCAAAGATTAAAAGTAAAGCCAGTGCTATTAGAAACGGTTAACATCACAGCTGAGGTGCCCGTAACTCCTGTACATAGCACCATAGATAAAATCTAAACTCTGGCCTCTGAGTAACAGCGAACCCTCGCTCTGTACGAAAGAGACGAGTTGTAAAACTTAATCCGGTGCCACTACACGCTCTATAAACACTGAGACAAAAACACTGCAAACAAGACATAGTAAAACAATCTACAGTGAATCGGCAAAGAAAAAAAAAAAAAAAGGAGTAAACTGTAATCCTTCATTTCAGAGTTGAGAATATTTTGGATGGTTAGTCATGGTGTTTAAATAAAAAGACCCACTGATCCACTCTGTGAAAAATCACAACGCTCTTATGGAAATGGCTGCTTCTGGACCACCGAGACTAAACACAAGCATTTGTTGGCAAGCTGGGTTTCTATACAAACGCTATACCTAAAAACAAAACAAAAAAAAAACAGACGATATGACAAAATGTGAAAAAAAACGCGACTGATTTAAATGTAATCATAATTACAAAGACAATCTTTTTTTTCCTCTCTCTTATACAAATTCAGCTTGTTCCTTACAGAGCTGTGGACGGGCGGATAATCAGGAGCAGGTTACACAAAAAGGTTATAAAGTGCTTGAGATAAAATGTCTATAAAACCACACAACACTCTTTTTATTTCATTTTTTTCACTAGTGGAAAGCTGCTTTCTGTCCATGATTAATTGGTAAAAGGTTACCAGCACATTTAAATGGGAAACAAAAACAAACTGAAGGATGACACATAAACGGATGCTGTTAAAATTCACCGACCAAGCTTTCGTAGACCCACTGATGTGGCCCAAACGAGAAAACACTGCATGGTGACGGAGAAACGAGCGGCTCGGTTGCATCGTTCAAACAGGCTGAACCTCATTTGTTTTTTGTGAAATATTATCTCAACTTTTATGTTCATAATAACCACGAGTTGGTTAGAGGTATCCGGTTATAAGATATTGAAAAAAAGAATCAGAAACAACACTGCCATTCTGCATAATTAAAGAACAAAGGAAAGCAGTCAGCTTTATAATGGTAAGCAGCTGACTGCAGGCTAGCTAACAGGTTGGCTAAATTCTTTGTTAGAAGACTAGAAAAATGAAACATTGTGAAGATAATTTGATAAATTAATCAGTAAGTAATGTTAATGATCAATTTGTGTTATTGGTTTTAACAAGAAGCAATCATCCAGTCGTGTTATTCATTTATTTATTTATTATTGGCCCTCGCCTGTTTTTTTTTTTTGCTAGCGTTGTTCTTCTATCCTCCGTCTAATAAATGCATACCAGCGAATGTTTAGAGGCATCGTTATTTCACCTGAATTCTTAGAGAAGATCAAAGGCTGCTTTAATCCAAGCATAAAATTTTTTTTTTTTTTTTTTATCCGAAAGATTTACAGTCACAAAATAAGATTCAGCTGTTATCCAGCACATTCATGGAATCTCATATTCCTATCCGACTCAATCTCCCCGTCAACCCTTTCTGCTTTCTCCTCCTATGCATGGCAGGTTTGTAGCATCATCTCTGAGGCCTCCAATATCTGAATACAGCACAAAAACAGTGCGTTTTTTCTTTTTTTTTTTTTAAGGATTAAGTCATCAAGCAGTTACGCACAACCTCATTAATTTGCAAGATGGGTAATTACAAATGCAAAGTCAACAATTTGAGAGCAACGAATGCAAACTAAAATGAAAAATGAATTAATGATGACCTTTTAAAATTAATGTCAAAGCTCATATTTTGGGTTTTTAGTAAAAGAGCATATTGTTCTTAAATATTTAGATTTTTCTTTTTTGTTGTCGTTTTGTTTTTCATGGCATTGGCACAAAAACCAACACACTACTTTAGCCGATTGAACTTTTAAGCTACCCGAGTCTCATTGCTTCTGCAGACTTTCCAATATGTCCTCGATTTTATCCATGTCGGATGTTGCCGAAATCGCCGCCTGCATCTGATTCTGTATCTGTGACTGCAGGCTGGTCTGCATTGGAGTTTGGGTGTTGGACTGCAGTGCATTTTCTAGGCTGGTTTGCATTTGTGCCTGAATGGTGTTTTGCAGATTGCTGTGCATGCTGGGGGCGGCCTGGGCCATGGGCTGATCCAGCAGAGGCTGCAGGTGACCAGAGTTCTGGGCTTGTGTCTGAGCAGACAGGTTCGGTCCAGAAGAAGTGAGTATCTGGGAGGAGTCTGAACAGGAGAGAACAGATTAATCATACCGTACTAGACAACAGAGCAAATATATTTACCATTTAAAACTTTAAATCGAAACCTTTAGAGCTCAGCTGATGATATTTGACATATCAGTGCTAATGTACATTTATAACATCCGAGGTGTTTCTGTCGTAAAGAGTCAGCTGATTTGCAGCTCCTTAGAACAAAATATTTAGAGGATATAGTTGCAAATGTTTTTCTGTTTTTTTTTATCGTTAAACATTAGATTTTAGACACATATAGAATTTCTCATTTATTTCACAGTCTTGTGTAACTATAATATAGATACAGTGACTGATGTGAAGTTAACCAGTCGGATGTTATGGTCCGTTTAACAGGATAGATTCACCATTTAAACTATCAATGGAAATATAGAATAACTGGATGCAGCTATTAAAAAAAACAACATATTTCATTAATAATTCTGGTATTTTAATCAATTTTATGCAAAAGAAATCACAATTGTGTATGCTGCATTCATTATTTTCTTAAATTACTACACATACAAACATTTTTGTAATAAATACCAGATTCCTGCATTTTTATCATACATTTGGTCTGAAAACCCCCCCAAAAACCCAAAGAGGTCAGGAATCCTCTCAGAGCCGCTAGTTTCCAGACCTAATCCTATAGATAACCCGAGCTAAAGATATGGCTCCTCTATGGTCGGTCCAATCATTTCCTCACAGCTAAACTGGACAAAAGCATTTGTCATAATAAATTCTTCTAAAATGACAGAATAATTTACTCAAACTGAATGTTAAATAATTGAATATTGTGTGAAGTTATTCTGATGAATGGAGCGGCTTGTTAAAGGCCAGACAATGACTCCTTAAACTCCACATTAAAAGAAGCTCCTTTCGATGCATTTGATGAAAGACTAAAATCATCTTACCATTCTGAATGCCAAATACAAACAGGTTGGGCTGTCCTTGTTGGGCCACGTTGCCCCCCACTGTGGTCTGGAAAAGCTGCTCAGGCGGCTGCTGACCCGGGCTGGCGACCACGCCGACGCCGCCCTGGACCACAAAGATGGTCGCAGCTGGAGCTGCAGCTTCGTTGTTCAGCTCCTGGGAGCCGATAGTTCCCTGCAAGCCGGACAGAGATGTCTGCGGTATGAAGAGCTTTACTGGCTGACTGCCGGGGACCTGGCCGGGGCTGGGAGTCACCTGCATGGGCTGCTGCTCCTGGAACAGAGTCTGCTGTTGGTTCGCAGTGGGTGTGGAGTTGTTCCCTGAGGAGCTCTGGACTTGGAAAGACATGGGCTCTGCTGCGTCTCTTTGGGGGATTCCAACACTGATGCCTCCGATGGAGGGAGCAGCTTGGGTCGGGGTGCTAAACAGGATAGCCTGCGGGTTGAGATCTGTAGTACAGAGAAGCAGGCCTGTCTGTTGGGGCTGGGAGATCTGGTTTTGGGGAACAGGGTTCGTTTGCGAGTGGTTTGGGATGTTCTGGAACAAGGAGCCCTGCTGGCCCATTGGGAGCTGTTGTTGCTGCTGTTGGTTCTGCTGAGGAGATTGCTGCTGCTCCATTGGGGTGTTCTGTGACTGCAGCTGGGAGAGCTGGGTTGGTGGTTGGTTCTGAAACATGGAAACGGGCTGGGGCTGGCTAGACGATGTCTCCATGGAGGAGATGAAGGCCAGCTGGGGCTGCTGCTGCTGAGGCTGAGGGTTGGTGGATAAGAATATGGTGGAGCCGGTGGACTGCTGCTCTGAGCTCAGACCCCCACCAGAGAGGACAGTCAGCGTGTTCTGAAGCAGCGCGGCCTGTACCTGCTGCTGGGAGCTCTGGGTCTCAGCCAGCGGCTGGGGAGACTGGAAGAGCTGCTGCGGTGGAGATGTATGGGATGGAGGCTGTGTGGGGAAGCTGGTCTGGATGGTGAGCAGCTCTCCCGCCTGCTGCAGAAGGGAGACGGGCTGCTGTGGTTGGGTAGGGGAGTGAATCTGGGGCTGGAGCAGCTCGGCTTGCAGGCGCTGCTGTAGCTTCTCCAGGACCTGCTGCTCCTGCTGCTGTTGCAGCTGATGTTGCTGCAAATTGCTCAGAATCTGGTTCTGCTGTTGCTGATCCTGGAGCTGAATGTTGTTCAGGACTTGCTGCTGCTGATTCTGCTGCTGCTGAATATTCTCCATGATCTGCTGCTGCTGCTGCTGCAGCTGCTGTTGGTCTTGAGGCTGTAACATGAGCTGTTGTTGGATCTGCATGTTGCTGAGGACCTGCTGCTGTTGCTGCTGCAGTTGCTGCTGCTGCTGTTGCTGCAGGTTCTCCAGGATTTGTTGCTGTTGCTGAAATTGCTGTTGTATTTGTTGCTGCTGCTGTTGCATTTGTATCTGTTGCTGCTGCTGTTGCATTTGTATCTGCTGCTGTGCCGACAGGGAATTATCCGAGCCTCCCAACCGCAGGCTGTTCATGTTCTCCTGGACGTGCTGCTGTAGGGACTCTGCGGAGGGTGTGGGGCTGTAAAGCACAGAGTTTAGCTGCTGCTGTGCCACCGCCACCTCCAGTACGTGTTCCAGGGAGGCGGTACCGCCGGCCTGCAACTCTCTAACCGCCTGCTCCAACTGGGCCACGCCTTCCTGGGGAAACAGGGTGACCTGTGACTGCTGCGGCTGTGGCTGAGCAGCGGCCGCCATCTGAGGCATGGCTACGACCACAATCGTTCCACTATTGTCGGAGCTCTCGGGAGAAAGGCTTTCTTGGGGGTCTCTGAGGAACTGCTGAGGGACCTCTGGTGTCACTGGGGGTATTGTTGTGTCTCCTGATACAGGGAAGGATGTGGTGGAGGAGATCTCTTGCTTTTGTATGGTGCTGAGGGTCTCTAGGCTAGGGAAGACGGGGGGTGCCTGGGGAAGCTCAACATCGTCAGGCTGTAGGGGCATCGGGCTCTCGAAAGCCTCTCCTCCTGGATGTGGACTCGAATTGAGCTCCAGAGTCTGCTGCACTGAGATCAAAGCGTCGCTGGACGGCTGGAGAAGCGAGGAGAGGAAAAGCTTATCACTAAATGTGTTTGTAACTGGATAAAATCAATGTTTAAAGACAAAAACCTCTTACTTTGAAAACATTTGTGGGTTGGGGGTTGCTGGACACCTCCATAGGTGTGTCCTCTTGCCGTTTGGAAGGCTGGTCAGAGCAGTCACTTTGCTCAGACGACACAGATTTGATTTGACCGTCAAATATGCAGGAGTTGACCAGAGAGGATCCCTCCGTTTTTACCGCCTGGCCGTTTGAGTTATCTACAGAGGAGCGAAAGCATTAGACGGTCCGATAAAGGACACAGCAGGTGTGTGTCTTAAACTTCATGGCTGAGAAGCGAAAGCTTCAACACTTCAGATGGAACCACAGATTTTTATGCATTTTACTGGGATTTTATGTGATTTAGCTTAACATAAAAAAAAACAAATAATTCAACACATTCACACAAAACAAAGGTTTGTTTCAAACATCCATGGCGTTACTTTGCTTCCCCTTCATAATGATGAATAATAACGAAAAACTCGGTGTTGGGACAAGTAGCATCAACATTATGTAAAGTTTGTTGACAGAGGTGGCTCAACCTGTAAACATTCTGTGGTATGAAGACACTACTGTCTTTTCTTATCAATAACCACACTGTCTTTTTCCTCAGAGAGGAAAATGTTCTGATTGACGTTTATATTTTTGTTTCTTTCTCATGATTTAATCAAGGAAGTTTTTTTGTTTTAATCTTCTAATTGTTTTTTTTCCACTGTCAGACCAGAATTCCCCTTCTGTGAGCCTTCAGAAAAGAGCATCTTCAGGACAGTAAACAACCATGGAAAGCATCACTCCAGCTGTTTAATGACCAGATGTTTCATCACTTATATCCTTAACAGCTCATTATAAACTAGTTTTATATTTTTAAATCTTCTTTAAGTGTTTCATTTACCCTCCAATCACTGGAAAATCAATTAAAGAGTTTTTTTCCTTTTCTTATTGAGTGTCTAAATAGATTCTGCTCCACAGTGACAACTAAGCGGTTCGTCTTGTGTGGGTAAAAACAGCCACCATCATTTCCTACCACACTGACCAATCACCTTCTCCCTTCAACCTTCACATTAGCTTTTTTTGTCGTTGTCATTTACTTCCCCTGCAGCTGTTCCTCAGCCTTAAGCCAAAAGCTGTGTTATCATTAATCCCGGAAGGAGGATTTAAATTAAGGGGAAGAGTGTAAGCCTCAATGATCTATCCTATTAAATATAAATGAGTTATTTTCATCTTGAATAAACGCATCAAATCCTCCAACAGCCAATGAGTCTTTTTTTTAATCCACCAGAATTAAAAAAGCTCTCATTTCTCCAAACTTTAGTTCCAGTTAATAAAGTTGGTCTTTTGAGTAAAGTTTTTGAAGGCAATTCTCCCGCCCACAGCAATCTCCTTCTGTGCGACTCATGAACCTTACGAAATCAGCCTCTTCAACGTACTAAACTATTACATTTTACCAATGCAGAAACTTTCAATGGCATCTTTAGGCACTTAGCTCCTATAATACGACTGCAAGAACATTTGTTCTCATTTCCTTTCACTCCATCAGAGATAAAACGATCAATAATGATACGTCTGAAAGCCTGACTACTTTACCTTAAACTCAACAGACCTACTTTTACTTAATTAGCTGTTTTAAATTAGCCTGATGCTTTGTCATGCTTCACTTAAACTGTTTTTTTTAAAGTACACAACAAAGTGTGGCTTGTAGCTTATATTTGATGCTCTTGTTCATGGTAAAATATTTATTCATTCTGATTACATTTTAATCTTTGGCATTTCTCACAGATGCATTTAATAAAAGGAAAGTGTGTCTCTGTTTCTAGTAATAAAATACCTGAAAACACGTTAAAATTTGTACTATGCAGACATATTAGTGACACACATCCTGAGTCTTGGAGCTGATTATAGAAAAGACTTAATTAACTTGCTTTTCTGGCTATTATTAAATACAGATATCCAAGAATTGGACAGAAACGGAGTGAAAACACAGAATAAAAAGAAACCCCCCATAAAAAGAAGAAGAAAAAAAGAGGTAAGACCTGTAAAACTTCCTGGACACTCTAAATTAGGATCCCTTTATAAAAAAAAGTTTGCTCCTGACTTTAGACCAGCTCTAGCTAAGATAAAGTACTACATTACCCTTAAAAATGCTACATCTCAAATTGAATTTGTTGAAGAAATAAAAAAAAAAAAAAGAATTTAAGCATTAAATCCTATGAGGAACATCACCCCAGACTGTTAGCTTTTTTATCCAAACGTTGGCTTTTTGCTTGTTTTTACTATTCCCAGACTAAGTTACAATTCTTACTAAATGAGTCCAAAAGTGATCAGGAGGAACTTTATGAGAACATGACAGCTGGATGCTCTGATTAGTGGTTTCTGTACCTGATTCTGGAGTGTAAGTGAAAGACTGGGCCTCATGTGATCTACCGGCATTGGTCATCACAAAGATCCCCACAGACACAGGAGAAGTGATGGACTGGTTTTGGAATGGAGGGACCGTCACCACCAAGTGGTTCTGGATTCAACACAATAAGCTGCATTAGTCACAGGCAGACAAGACTTTCAACCACAAACAATGTATTTTACAGGAATTTTATGTGATGGACCATAAGCAAAGCAATAGAAGACAAGTACAGATGTTAAAAACAACAATAACAGAACAAGTGGAGCATGAAACTGTATTTATCTTCCTGCTGAGTCAATCATTTGTTGGGATTTTTTCTTTGCCTCCATAGCTTTTCAAATCTAGACTGAATTTTGTTCATTTTTTAAGCTAAACCTCAGAGAGTTAATGGGAATCTGTAAACTTCAATCCTTCAAAGTCTTTACTGGGATTTTCAGTCTGTTTTTTGGTTTGAACTTTGACCAACTCATTCTAATTTCTCAGCCAACATTGGGATTTTATGTTAAGTTTCCTTTGCACTAAACACAAGCTTGGAGATGTTTCTCTTCAGGGTTTCATTGTTTTCATGACCTTGAAAGTCTGCCTTTCCAGTGTACATCACATGGCTTCACAGTTACCACTGAGAGGGAAAGATCTTACTTCTTTATTTTTGGATCAATCAACAGTCACCTAAAATAAACCTAAACAGCCAAGATGGTGGCAATGTTTTAATTATGCCCTTTATTATGTACCGAAGGTCAGACTGGCGGGCAAAGCCAGTTAAATATAATGCAGCCAAAACGAAGTGTCTCTGCGATTTAAAAAAACGCACTTTGTAAAACTGTGATTACTACGTACGCTGTTGCAGCTTTAGCAGCAAAGCAACCATTATCTTTTTCAGATAATTGATTAATCAGAGCTCATCAGGAACTTTATATCCTGGGATTACATTTATTAAGCTAACTCCTCTCTAAACTCTATGAAATGGTCTTCATGATGCATTTTTTCCCCCCTAATATTCTAAAACAAACCTCTGGGGCCGTTCACACACAGCTTTATCAATACTGAGGTCTAATTACACACAACTGGAGTTTATTTACTAGCCAAGTAACTAAATAGAATCCGATTTACTACTCTGATTATTTAGTATAATCGGAAAATAAATCCAAACTAAATACTTTGCTTGTGGTTGAAAAGCAGAAAACAAATAAAAAACGGAGCGTGAATACTTTTACAAGGTGCTTTAAGTTTGCAAGTACCTGATGAAAAAGGTCCATATCGATCTTTGCCTCAGCTTGCCAGGAGTTATCATCTAAAGAGTTAAGAGCAAATCGGTTTTTTTTTCTTAATTTTCCAGAATTTATTTAAAATGAAAACAGAAAAACTCACAAGATCCACAGACGTCACAAAACTGTTAGCAATACCTGAAATGTTCTCCTGAAATATGACTTTGGTTCCTTTGAGGAAGTTCTTTCCAATTATAAACACCTCGTCGCCTCCTTTCACTGAGCCGCTGTGGAGACTCTTCTTCAGGATCTCTGGCAGTCCTGCTGGCTGGGCTGGACACAGAATGGGTTAAAAAATAAAAACTTAGAATAATTCATCGTTTAAAACCAGTTTTAACCAAAAGTTTTCCCGTTGTGTTTGATATACTCACTGCAGAGGATGGGTGACGAAGGGACCTGCAATGTCAGCACTGATCCATCAGGTTGAGGGATGTTGACTCTGAAGGCCAGTCTGGCTCGTGTACTTTTCTTCTTGGATCCCGCTACACCGATACGTGCCTCAACATCTGCATTGCGCAGCTTCAAAATTCCTACACAGTCCACACTGCAGGCACCAACATGGGGGGGAGAAATAAGCCCGACGTAGTCAACAGAAACATAACAAGCAAAGGATTTGTTCTTACGCTAGCGTCATGTCATTGCTTGGCTCCAGCGGGATCTCGATAACCGTGGTGCCGTCTATGTCCACCTCCTTACAGGCAGTGGTGTTGCGTCCCGTTACCCGACATGCCTGATAAAAACCATGAGGCTTCACTCTGCCTGCATCGTTGGCGACAAACACTTGAAGGATCACTGGTTCACTAACGCCTTCCAACTGTGGACAGAGCAATAAAAAAAAAAAAAGTGTATAACTGAATGGAAACAGCGAGCTAAGCCCCTGCAGGAGAAACGATTCATTTACACTATGAGATTTGATCCTAACATCCATCCAAACCGCAATAAATATGAAGGAAAAAAAAACACAAAGATCAAATTGGGAAAATTTCTGATGATAGACTCTTTCCTTTTCCTCATTTCTACAAGATAACATTCTACATTCTGAAAGTGCAAGACTTTTTATTAAACGTATTAAAAGTATCAATTTTAGAAACAAACAAAATGGAAAAAAGACAGTTTTTAAAAAAAAAAAAGTGCTTTTAAAAATCTGTAAGCTGGAATTAAAACCTACTGAAAAAAAGGCTAGAAATCTAAGTGTGGATAAGTTTAATGAAAATCCCTGCAGATAAAGCCCTATATACTGATATTTTTAAGCTATTTGGTTTTAAAGTCACTTAGTTAAAAGATCAATCTACCATCTATGCATACAAATCTAACGTGTATTTTATTTAAATATGTGCTTCAATAATTATATTGTTGAGAAGTTTATTTCAGTATTTTATTACTGCGATAGAGCTCACATTTGACAGATTCAGTGAATACATAGATATATTTAAATGCATGTTTTTTTATCTTGATGATTATGGAGTGAAGGTTCAGTTTCTCTGTAAATTAGAATAATACAGATTAAAAAAATTCTATTAATTAGTCAAAGCTTCACAGTTCTATTACAGCTGCTGTAGCCCAGTAGCTTGTGCACTTTTTCCTTCCACTCAACTTTCCATTAACACACTGGATACAGCACTCAGAATACTCACCTCTTATATTGATTACTTTTATTTGCTCTTATGTGATTTTTAAAATTTTTAAGAAGCAAAATATTCATTAGCTGCCAATAATCAAGATTGACAGAGAAATAACTGAAATACACAACTCTGTGTTTAATCTGTGCATGATGTTTTACTTTTTAAATAAACCAATACAGCTAATTTTCTATGCGAATCCCAATATTTTTTTAGCAGCAACATAGATGGGGATGTTCATTAGTATCAGCATGAACATTTTCAATGTTGTGTTTCAAGCTCTTCCTGGTTAAGGTTAAATTGTGGCTCTTTGGGGTCCAACCTTGACGGTGGGGAATCCTTGCTGTGTGCGATCTTTGACTGAACCTCTGCTGCCCTCCGTCAGATACCGAGCTCTGTGCTGGGTCTCTGGCTGCACCAGGATCTTGAGCTCCTTTCCGTCGCTCCTCTGAGGGAACTGAGCAGACAGTGACCCACCCTTCACTGCAGTCCCTGAATCCAGAGAGCTAAACAACAAAAAGGAAAAAACAAAATTATTATCGCAGACAAAAAGAAAAGAAATAGCTTTTATTGTACTGCTACAAAAAGGCAACGGTGCTGCTGTCGTTTCACATCAAGTAATGCAGTTTGAAGAAGGTACAGACCTTGCAATTGTGCTGTTCTTGTCTGTGCTCAGCTGGGAGAGGACAAAGTGAGGACCCTTAGCGCTGTCAGCATCAAACACGTCCATGCTGTTTTCTGGAGGAGCAGGCTTGGGCCCCGGACGCTGGCGGGGGGTGCGTTTCCTGGATTTTCGTGGCACTTCTGTGTTGTCGTTGTATGAGATGGAGCTGATCAAGCTGAAGTTGGACACGGAGTCGTCGGCCCACATACTGCTGCTGTGCTCCGAGTCTGGACATGGCGCAGTGGATATGGTGGGTTCATCTTGGCAAGACATTTGGCTGTCATCGAAAAGGTCTTCGGGCGGCGGCGATATGCTCAACACAGGCCTTCGCTTTGATGGGGTGTTTTGCAGCTGTTGGACACCGAGCCCTGACAGCACTCCGGTCCCTACGTCCCCGCCTGTGGGATTGGATCCACCTGCGCCTCTGCTGGGGGCGGAATCGGCAGCCTCCATGCCTTGCATCTCTGACACACCGGCTCCATCTCCTCCCGCAGAGTGGCGATGCTGAGAGACTGTGAGATGGTCTGAGGAAGAGGTAGAGGCGCCACTGGATGAGAGTCCCATGGCCAGGGAGGAAGAGGCAGAGGGGCTGGAGGTGGAAGAGTTGGCATCTGTAGTGGCATACACAGACAAAGTCAGCACAGATGTTCAGCACAGAGCAGGCTAGCAGTCCCATTCAAGCAGCTGAATTTGTGCATGATTTGTTTTGATTTCCCCTCTTCCCAACTCTAATTTCATCAGACCGTTTGTCGGTTTTACGCTCTCACTGTGCATGCGAGAGCTGCCAAGCATTGATCGAATAATCTGAAGTTAAAGTTGAGAAGGGTACTATTGGTCCCACAATGTTTTGATTATTATAAAAAAACCTCCCAATTAAAAATCAAGGTGACAAAACTGACATGCTTTGTTTACAAAAACAAAAGCAAGCTACAAATTGTTACATACACATTGCCAGAAAGAAACAGAACAAAACCTGGTCAAACTTTCTTGTACAGCCAAATTTTCTTTTTTTCTTTTTTGCAAGCTGGATAAATGTGGCGCCAAATTAAAAAACCAAAAATAAAACTGCCAGGGTTACATCACAGTTTGTGCAATGTGCATTCAGTAGAAAAAACAGTAGAGTTTGCGCATGCCAATTGGAAGATTTGGTTGGGACTGAGCGTAGCCATGGAGACAGAATAAACAAGCCTCTGACCTATGGAGCAGTGAACTGCAGACCATTTTATATGCAGACACTCCCTGCCTCAGAGGGAACTTCCTGCAATAAAAACGAGACAGCCAATGAGCAACAAGAGAGCTGATCATTCAAGACTCAACTTCTGTCAATCGCTAAATTGGATGAGTGAATACACTAAACGAAGGAGTAACTTTGGAAGTTGATCATGGATATACACGTAAAAAGCATGTGCACTTTGTTAATAATGATCTGAAAGACATTACAGTAGTCATGCTTTTGATCAGCACTGCTTAGGGCCGGCTAGCCCAGACAGAATGGTGAAAAAGTAGCGTTAAACAGAAAGCGCCCTCTCCAACACGACTGCTGACCGGTTAGTTTGCTCTTTATGTTAAAAGAGGATCCCTCACAGTTACAGGTCAGGTTTACTTCCAGCTCTAAACCATGATCTCAGATCAGACCATTTTTTATTGGAGTTTACTAAAAGATATTGAAAAATACAAACAAATGACTGCCAAGGGGCAACTTGACCTGTTTCATCAGATTTAAAAACCCTTTATAATCACTAAAAACATTGCCAGATCATTTTTAATTTAAAAGAAAGGATAGCTTATTAGTTCATGAAGCGGGAAAGTAACTTGGCCCTTTTTTTTTTTTGTTAGGCCATCATACTTATTAGACTTATTTTAAGAGCTGATACGGCTTTATTACAACCACGTAACAGAGATAGGAGCAACATAACTGCTTAAAGCTACACGTTATTATAACACTATCTTTCATTTAACTTTGCTACAAAAAGCCCTTAGAGAGACCTGGAAATAGATCTTATGGAAAACCTGTTGGATTTCATTAAAATTAAGCCACTTATGTTAGGAAAATGTAAATTGTGTGAAGCTAACACTCCGCCAATGTGGAAAAACTTTGCAAACAGACTGAATAGTTGGTCCTACATTAGTGCAGATTTTTGCAGGTAAAACTTCTGTTTGTGCTGCTTTGGTTTTTAAGATGTAATCATTTTTATTTTCGGTCGATGACATCACCAACCCCCCCCCCATTAGACTCTTATTAAAACCAAAATGGTCTAATTTTTTGTGCTGCACTAGTGGAGATTAAATATTTATTTTAAATAATAAAAGTTTTACCTGCACAAATATGCACTAATATAAAAATTAAAAAAGTCGATCGCTGTGGTTTGATTCAGAACTTAATGGGGAGGCGGCAACGTCTGAATTACCTAAAAACAATTAAATAATAGAAACAAAAGCAGCACGACTAAACATTTGAACTGCACAAAGCATCAGTAACATGTCAGTCTATTTGACAAGTTTTCTCCAGGGGTTGAATCGGTGTCACACAGCTGGAAAAACAAACATGACTGTAGGGCTGAAACAATAAATAGGTTTAATTATGATTAAACATTTATTTATTTAACAAAAATAGTTGTTAACTGGAGCATAAAGACTCTAAAACATGTCATTTGCTGAAAGATCAACCAAATTAAGCCAAAACTGTGAAAAAAATGTATATATTTGGCATTCAGGATGAAAAACCTTTTTCAATAAAAATGCCTTCCAGTACTCCTTACATGGCATAATTTATGCTCTTACTACATCAAAATGTGTAAAGTCTAACAAGGACAGTTTGCCATTTAATTATTAGATTGATTATTAAATTAAACGGTGAGCGGAAGAACCACGTTGTATACGCTCATTACTGTTTGGTGTCGATGGGTTGGGTGACTAAAGCTTGTGGAAACCTGATATAACAGGAATTTAATTTGTTAAACAAGCAGTGGTGGTGGTAGTAAGAACCTGCATCTTCATGCTGGTCACACACTGCTGTTGGGTTGGTATCCCATCCCACCTTTGGCACAAACAGCATGTCAAAGCAGTTAAGCTAAGGACTGCAGGCAGCTCATTCCATCCATCTGATGGCCACAACTCACAGACCTAGCTGCCACCAATAAAGAGTATAATCAGGCTCTTCAAGATGCCTTGCTATAATGCTTGTTGACAATAAAGAAATCATCAATTAAACCAAAAGTTTCCTTACCATTTTGCAAGGCTAAAAAAGCAAATGAAGAAACTAGAGCAAAAATAAATCAGGGAAACAGTTAATTCATCTTATTCAATATGTTATCAGGCTTTTTAATGAATTATTTAGTACAGTTAACAGGAGCAAAGTTAATAAATTATTGTTAACAGCTGGATGACAGTAAATTATAGTCATTTATAAGCGAGGCAGACGGCTCGGATTTGATGCCTATCTAAAAGGAAACACGTGATCTCAGTTTCTCACTTTCTGTTTAAAATGGGTGAAAACAGCTTTAAGCAGGAGGCTTGTTTGAAATATAGTCTAAACGTGAACATAAACTATATTTAGCTGTTTGACTAAATCATAAGGTCCTTAGAAATAAGTTCAACGTAGTATTTGGGTAACAGACTAAAACATTTCCATGTCACATTTATAACCTATGAAGTTTGACACACTGGAGATACCATTAGCGAGGAATTCACTAAAAATCAATACATATATAAAAAATGGAAATATTGTGGTTGCATAACTGTGCTCACCCTTAAATGATTTGGGATATGCTAACAATTAACCAACCCCATCTTTTAGGAAGAGCCAAGCTTCCCAGAGATCTTCCGACAACAAGCTTATAGTCAAAAGGTATCAGTTAGGAGAAGGACAACAAAAAATATATTTTTAAGACACTGATCGACCGATACAGGTTTATAGAGGGCAATATGGATACTGATCTTTCTTCTTTTACCTCAGTCTGACTGATCCCAGATATGCAATACTGATTTTTGAATTCTTCAGGCTGATATTACATGATAAAAAATATATACCAATGATAACAAATGTTACACAAGTTTAAGTTTAAACAAAATGAAAAGTTAATTAACAAACGAGGAAAAAAATAACAACTAATAGCAAATAGAAGGAGCAGAAATGCATCACATGATATCAAAGCATTACTGCTGACTGTGCTAATGTAAGATAATACAACGCCCACCAGAAAAAAAAAAAAAAAAAAAAAACGGCCAAAAATATCAGCCAGTAATAATATCCATTTAATAAACTTCCTGTTTTCTTCATGTGTTGGAGCTTCAGGGGTTGGGTGGCTAGCTGGAAGTTTGTTTCTCTCAAAAAAAGATCCACATATGGCTACAATTTATGAACACAAAACCAAAGTCTCCCCAGAGAACCCTACACCCACAGTAGGGCATGGTAGTGGCAGCATCATGGTTTGCATCTGGTTTTCTGTAGCTAGGATTGGAGCCTTTGGCTTTGTGGTAGGAAGTACAAGCAGATCCAAATAATATTTACAGCTGGAAAAACTTCAGGTTCCTCCCAGAAAGCTGAAGAAGTTCAACATGTTGACGACCAAAAGCAAACATCCAAACCAGTAAAAGAAAGACTTTAACAGAGAGAGAATTTTGGTACAGCTCTGTCCTAATCCAAATTCCCATCTAAAGTTTAAAGTAGTATAAAGGTGTGCCCAGTTATGCAACCATTTTATTTTACTAACCCCCCCCAGGATTTAGTTTGAGTATTGCAGGTTATGGATCACCTTAAAAAGGTAGAAATAGATCAGAAATTATGTATAATGTCTCATTTTTTACAACACAAATATAATTCTGTTTCTATTCACTAGAAATGTAGTGTTGCTTGTTTAAATTCCCCACTAGGTAGCAGTATAGACTGGGAAGTTGAGCAATATGAGCTATTAGCATTTTATCTTGATCTGGTAAATCTAAAGCAAATCCAGCTGCTTTAAAAGCCAACTATTTCCCATGCGGCGGATAAGACAGTGCCATGCATGAACTCTATAGAGAGACACGGATGCAGTCAGAAGTTTGAGATGTAGACCTATTAAGGCTCTTGTGTCGTCAGCTACAACCACTTCTTTATGAGTACTGGTTGTTTAAAAAACTAATAAAAACAAAAGATTCTCAAATGTTTAATAACTCAGCTTGATCTTAAAATACTCCCTCCTAATCTTCAACCCAAAGACAAGAATTCTGAGTTTAAGCTGCAGCTCAAAAACAAATCATGTCAATTTTCCTCCTGCTACTTTACATACAGTCTGTTGTGTTACAGTTCAGTTTAAGTTTAAGGTTGGTGGAGCAAGAACAATCAAAAAAGAAGAAACAGACCCTATGATGAGAATTACAAAGATAATCTTTTGAGACATGTTGTGATTATAACTGATAACAAGCCTCCAAACCGCCTCTGAAAACTTGATGTTTTAACTTCACCAAAAGTTTCAAAACACAAATACTTGACTTAAACTTTGGAGACGTATAGACAATAAATCTGGCATCAGATGAAAAGGGTGAAGTTGCCCAGCAGACAATCACAAGGCTGTATTTGTCGCTTCGCCCCTGCTGACTTGGACGGTTACAGGAGAACTGATCCCAGATCATGGTTTTCACAGGCTGGGTAGATATCTCACCTGCGGCCAACGTTGCAGAGGGGGGAGGTCCCGCCTCTCCCCCGCTCTTCTGGCTCATGGTGGGTGGGTCTGTATGGGTGGACGACGGCTGAAGCTGGAGCTCTTTGGGGAGGAGGTCATATACTGACTCTGCCATGAAGGGTGAGCAGGAAAAGAAGCATTAGTTTAATGAAAACTAAGAAAACACATAGTACATCAGAATGTTTACTATTTAACAGGAAATAATGGCCTACTCTGTCTGAAACCTTAAGCCTTTCTGAAAATGGTTTTTAAGAGTCAAAAACTAAACAAAACAGTCTCTACCTTTCCTCTCAGTTAATCCAAACATTTCAGGTTTTCCCCAAATAAGTTGTTTTTTTTTACTTTTTAACTCTACACTAACAGATTTCAGTCTTATTTTTATCAAATCCCTTAAAGTACCAAAGCAAAATATCACAAATAATTTAGGACAGAAATGTAAAATGTGGTCATTTCTTTAAATAGGGAACCCAGAACATGCAGATATGAATAAATAGATGATGAGAAGACAAGGATCAACAGTCTCAGACAGATGGGTGATCAGATTAAGGACAAATGGATGGAAAAATAGATAAATGACCCAAAGAACGAGGAACTGGTGGTATAAATCTGCAAATACAAACATTATTCTTTAGTTATCCACATTCGGAAACTCTTCAATCAAACCCATACTTTTCCATACTACATATGGCTCCTGTGGATCAAAACAGCAACTATAGACATACCAACCATATATCATATTAGTATATAGCATATACTAACCAAATAGACAAACCAACACAACAAATGCCACCTAATAAACTAAATTTACCTCCTATGGTGAATAAATCATGATTATGTGTGATCCTGAATTGATCCTGATGAAAGTATCAAACATCTATAATAACACAACATTAAGCCACAATTGGCTGATAAACGTATCATTCTGCAACTCAGTTGCTAAGAAACAGGCACCTATCAACAATGTGACATGGATATTTCAGCTGCGAGCTGGCGGCAGCAGCCAGCATGTGTAGTAACCATCCGACACTTGGCACCAGCGGCGTCTTAACGCCAACAAGAGACTTGATCTCACACGTCTCTGACGTAAACGAGCAACAAATCACCAGTCCTGTTCACACGGTTCATCGCAGACACGGATGAAAATACTGATGTTTCAAAATGAGGGCCGGATGTGTTTTAAGATGCTCTTTCAAAGCTGGTCTGCTAATGCTTTAATGTTTGCAGTAAATGCATATTACAGGAGCGCAGGAAGAAAAAAAAAAAAATCACTAAGAGCTCCACTTGGCTTGAAAGCCAAAACAAAATAAAGCGCAGAGCAATTAATTCATGTTTATCAGGTGAAAACAACACATCTTGTTCGATCTATGATCTGTTCGAATAAAAAAAAGAAGAAAAGAACGGAGTGAAAACTGTCTACAAATGAATTAGGACCATAAATTACTGCTAATAAAATGAGTTTTCATGTCATATATAAACATTTTCAATGTGGTTTTATAATTCTGGCAAAGCTTTGTTCTATTTTAAAGAAAGCAGGTCTTTGTTTCTGGATTCAACAGAGATTAACTGCCAAGGCGACATGACCTCAGTCTAAACCACAATCATTGGCAGCGAGGAGCTTAAGTCGACTGCATGTGTGTTCAAACAGAAGCCGTTTGTCAGCTGCGAGAGCAGTCAGAGGAACAAATATCTTCATTGTAACGCAGAACATGTGCAGCGGCAGGAACTCGATATATTCCTGTCGAACAACAGAGGGACATCACATGAGAGGGACCGAAATGGCAGTTTATCCTGTGATCCGTTGTAGGAGGAGGGTTCAAGGAGATTAGATGACTGTGAGCGACCTGATCAAAATGGCTACACACTTGGTTAAAGCCTGTGCTCTGCTCACAATTTCATTTCACTGTCCGACTTCAATTCCATTCAATTATAATTTATTAATCCATGCAGGGAAATTCATTCAGATAGGTGTCATCGCATGAAATGATGAATAATATTCCAGATTACAGCAGTAAATCAATGTATGCAATCATTTAATCCAAACACACTTCAATCTGGATGCAGTACGATCCGGGACATCTCTACAGGTATTAAATGCTTCAAGGGGAAGTCATGATCTCAACCTGTTAGTTCCTCCTATAACTCAAATCTAACTCTATTGCTTTTCAATCAATCTATTTCTTTTTTAGCTTGTAGAACTTAGTAACACTGTATTTTGATACACAGTGGGAGAGCCGGGATTTTAAAAAATGCAGATTATTTACCTTGCTATGCAGGTGGTTGTAACATTTTCCCACCACTGGTGGGTGTGTACCAGAGTGTTCACCTGTACACCCTGGAGGTGGTGCAGCCCACAGGGTAAACACTGACCTGTATGCAAATCCCTGCAACTCATACGAGCAGACATCTAAATACTGCACAGATTAAGTCTGCTGGATCTTGCTAAAGCATTTCCGCAGCATCTTTATAGGATGTTTGATCTAAGCAAGACTCTAGTGGTGATCTAGAGACTAAATGTTAACTGTTCTTTTTAGAACAATGAAGAACACATACACAGTTTTTTGCAGAGTGAATCTTAGAATTTTTGTTCACCTGTCAGATGATCAAAACAAAGAATTGAGGCGATCAAGTGCTTAAAAAACACAGACTAATAAAGCCTGAAAAGGCGACATTGGTCAAAACAGTGGGCCGCAACAGAAAAGTCACCCAGGCGGAGGGTTTGACTTCAACCTACACTGAGAACAATTAAATTATGTCATCTCATAGCTATGTGCTGCTCACATTACGCTCGCCTCAGAGGTTCTGCCAAGACACAAGGGCATCGGTCCGTTTCTATTCTTTGCAGCTGGCCTGCGGCTGTGTTGGGGGGGTGATCACAGCTGAGAGGGCGAAGCAAAATGATATTTTTAAGTAGCATATAAAAGAATAAAATTCAAACAAAAAAGCAAGAATTCGCCCCAATGCAAAGGCTCTGACCAGAACGCAAAAGAAACCAAACAAAATTGCAGTGCAATAAAACTACAACAACAAGACCGTATATTTTTCAACTCTTTACCCTGATGTTGTTTTTGCTTCTTACAAAAACAATGTACAGCTTTGGGATCTGTTTTCTTTCTGTCTACAATAATCAACTATACAAGCTTAGCTTGAACCAACTGTGAACAGCTAAATTACACATTTCCTTAAAATGTTCACTCCATGAATAACCACCTGCCCCCTTGTTGTGAAAACAGGAACCAACTCCATCTCTTCTTACTTCACATACTTACTTCAATTCGCTCTGCAGTTTTGTGTTTAATCTCTAAAATCTGTATGACAGGATTAATTTTTCTGCAAAGATATTGAATAATTTCCCAAAGCCTAACTGATAACCAGTCAAAGGTAAACTGTTAATACTTTACCTGAAACCCTTCTTTGTCTCGTTAAAGCTGAGAGAGAACAGCACTGGTGGCCAACAGAGCCAAACATCCAGTTGTGGGTGGGTTTCTCAGACAGATGGTCTCTACGTTTAGAAACTGATTATTACTGCCAACCTGGACATTAAGCTGAGTGGACAGTCCACCATATCATTGGCAAACATCTCACAGAGTTGCCTATGTTGGCAAGAAAAACCTGGAAATAAATTGTACACAAACTCCTTAAAGATCTTTCTCAACTGATCTTTTTAGTTCCATATTAGAAGTTTAGGAGATGGTATAATCCGGATTGTTAATAGTTACTAAACATACTTTATAGTACAGAGCCACAATGGGTTTGAAAGTCATTTATAAGACTCTTCTTCTGTCTCGCTTTGAGCCCACAGAAGAAGAATATCTCTAGATATTTTCAATGAGGGCTTCTGCTACTTAGATTCTAACACGTACTCCCACTCTCATACTTCCCCAGTTACTGAGATATAAATAAAACTGTTATGTTGTCAAGTGTGACCATATGGTAAGTCTCACCTAAGCAGGTCAGGGTTACAGAGCTTTCTATTGGCTTAAGAAACCCAGGACAGATGTGGCACCAGCGGGCAGGTTCAGCGGCAAAGTTTACAATAAAGACAAAATCTGGGCCATCATTAAAGCTAAAGTTTATTGTTAGTCGTGTTCAAACATTAAAACCCGGGAATTGCTTCATTAATCAGACTTAAAACACGAGGGAGCTCATGTACAAAAGAGTGTTGCAGCTTTCTTTCTTTCTTTTTTTTTTTGCAATACGACAAATTTTTGAAATCTGCAGAGCAAAATCAGATATGCAAAACCTTTGTCATGTCACTGTACACTTTATCTTTATACAACCCAATCTGGGTTAAATTGCTTTCAGAATGCCGGCTCCCAAATTCGTATTTAAACGAGCATATCATATCATATCATATTATACTTCACATGAATATGCCCCTCATGTTTCTTTCAGTAAGATGTGAACACATACTATTAGAGATATAATTACGCACTACTGGATAACTTTTGAACCAATTACTATTTTAATTTAAGATATTCAATTATTTTTCAGGTCAATATACAACAAAGGAATGAATCCTTTGTTGGACGTGCTTCATGTAAAGCAGGCTGACATCCCCTTAAACAAAAAAAAGACAACTAATCTAAAAGTTGTTGTGAGACAACTAAACAGATATGATCTGAAATATTTTTGGTTCTCTGAAGCAGGATTTAATCTAGAGGGGTGAATGTGGCCTTAAATTTACAGGAATTTAAAAGATTCAGAACGACACAAAAAAGAAGCTAAGCATCCCACACGGTCTGGTTTAGACTGTTCTGGGACACCTTTGTGCATTTTCTATAGGTGCACAGCTATTAAATGAAAATGTGCTTGATTCCTAAAAGCTAATTTATTCCCAGATGTTGCTCTTATAGCAATATGAGTAAAGTCTTAGCTCTGACACACAGGGTGATCTGTAGGGCTGGCATAGAATGTCTTTTAAATAAGTCTTCCTAAAACACGCAGCGGTGGGAAGTTAAATCAGAGTGTCCTTTGTGACGCTGTTCAATCTAAAGCAGCTAATAGGTCATCCATCATCATGCATCCAGCAGGTCAGTGAGATCTCTGAACACTCTGCATTCTTCCAATGGCCATGTCCTCTGGCAGCACCATTACGCGTGGCTTTACACAGCTATTTATGGACATGTGCGATTGCCTACAGCTTGTTCGCCTTGTGAATCATCATACCTGACTTGTTAGGAATTAATCTACCCATCCATCACCATTTCTTTATGGTGTCTAAAATCTGGTGAGATGCTGGAGTAAATTCATATTCACAAGAATTTTATCCACCTCAGCGTACGACCGATGCACACATTTAAAAAAAAAAAAAAAAAGTATGTTACTCGGACACATTTTCATGGAAGGTCCAAAGTTTGAATTAAATCACATTTTCGTCCCACATTTATTCCCGTTTGTGCAGCATTGTGCCTAAAATACTGAGCCTCTAGTTTTTTTGCTGGTAGAGACGCTTAATTCATGAGTCGCCTGCTCTCATGAAATCTGAATTAATCATCTGGTAAACTCTGTCAGTAAGATATCAATGTGGGGTTTTAATAAATCTCGTATGCTTTCTAAAAATGCAGAAATTAGTACTTTTGTGTCATTTAATGTTTTATTAAATTACACAAGGGAGGGCTAAATTAACATTTATCCTTTTTCTCCAAACAGAATGTAATATTCCTAAAATCCACAATCTATTCCATGTTGAACTGATTAATTTGTCCAAGTCTTATTTAATTTTTTATCAGGAAGTCTCTTGTATCAGTATCAGCCAATATAAGCAGATGTTGGCTGATAATTAAGTGCAGAGGTTCCCAAACTGGGGGATCCTCCCTCTAGGGGTGGTGCAGTGTAATTGCAGAAAATTAACTGAATAAATGACCCAGTTTGAGAAATTTCATTGATAGCAATGTTGAAATCTGTTGAACAGTAGAATAAACTGCTAAGCTTAAAATATTTGCACTTCAAGGTAGCAGTTTTATCAATTTAAAGTAGACTGTAGTTTACTTTATTTCAATATTTAATTTACTACCAATGACTTTCTTTCAATTTGTTTAAGTTTAAACTTTATTGTAAATAAAAGAGGGACCTAGCAAGAAAAGTTGGAGCAAATGTTTAGCTGCTTTCCCCATTACTATCCATTGTTAATGTTTAGTTTTATTTGGTATTAAATTTGTTGTTGGTCTAAATTTAGATGTGTGTAAAACCAATTTTCATCATGTAAATGGAGGAAGAAAAAGCAACGTCGGCTTTAAGAATCGGACCAAAAATATCGGCAGCCCATATCGAGGATTTGTTAGACTGATGATGAAATTTTTTTTTTTTTTTTTTAAATAACACAAAGCCATGTGTTGGGTACAGTGAATGTATAATATCCCAAAGTTAGCATGCAGTAAGAACAATATATTACCATTGATTTAATATTTTACTGTCTATTCAAATGAGCTATTCTTGGACTATTAACAACTGTCACACCTTGAGCATAATGTACCAACTGGTTTTAAAACAATGTTAAATTTTATTTTGTGCAATTATGATGCGGACAATTATAAATCAGGATGCTGAATGAACAGATGCACTCTGTATTGTCAGGACATGTTCCACATATGGGAGCTTTAATGGCTCCATGGTGGGAGAGAAGATCCACTTCCACACTAAATGTCAAGATTAAAAGTCACATGAATAAATCCAACAAATCAGCAAATATATTTACAGGAAAGTATGAAAACAGACTGCAGGCCACAAGAGAGCAAAAACAAGATCGGTATCAGTCTGAAAGTCAGATTAAAACAAAATGTAGCCAAAACATCACGGAAGTGAAAGACAAATGTTAAAAACAAACCAAAGGGTTGTATTAAAAAGAAAACATCTTATCTGACAGGAGATGTGCAAAGGGGAACTTTTTTTTTCTGGTTTTCTCACCACAATGAAAAAGAAATCTTTTAGTCCATCATTCAGCATGATGGTAGAGACTTCCTGAACGAGTTACGGCTGTAACTCTAAAGAGACTGAATCAGTAAGAAACGGGAACGCATTAAACAAACTTCTACTAGGGGCCGCAAGAATCAGAAATTAGTAAAGAAATAAATACACATCTGTCACTAAAGAAATTACAATTTGGCATTAAAAATTAAACGTCATCTTTGAATACGTAACAAAATCGCACATGGTTGAGCTACTAATAATCTTTTTCATTTATTTCAAATGTCTTAACCTATTATATGAATTTCATTCCTTTCAACCCATCATCAATGTGTCAAAATAAAGAACAAAAGACGAGATCTGGAACCAACAGGGGTTCAGTAAACTAATAAAGCAAAGCAGCTAACTGAATGAAAAGACTAATCTTAGCAATCAGCAATACACCGTTTACAATAACATATACTGTTCCTGGAAATCTCTCATTTTGGGAGAGCGGCAGGAACACCTCAGCTGAATTTAAACAAATGTTTTATCTTTTCCGTTTGATCGATATCTTAGGTTAATCTTTAACCCAGTTTATTGAATAATATGTAATTATGCTGATAAAACGTTTGCCAATCTCCTCCCTGTGTTTCGGGCAGGTTATGATGCTATAAAGCGTGGGACCTGCTTTGATGATCACCGATTATGAAAGTGGTAGCGTTAAGACTTCAGATAATAAACATCAAAGTCTCTGAAGGATTACAGTCAAACAGCAACTGTCTTAATATCTAACTTCATTTTAAGTGTAATATAAATTCGCCTAGGCCAAACATGCCAATGTTGTGCCTCAACAGCAAATAAACAAAGAAGGACTAAGTGCTCACATGTGGTCATAATGCTTAAGACTGCTTATAACACATCAATTAAGTTCTGCAAGTTTGAATTTACATGAATAATGACATTATGGCTCAAACCAAAGGAGCAATAAGCGGTTGATGCAGAGAACTATGCATTCATTTCTGTGTGGAAAAAAATCTTCTGTTGTGAAAAATAGGCCATGACAAGTTTAAAAAACTTGGCTCTACCTCTGCCACCACAAATCAAAGATCATGGCCCTCATCTTGATGTCAATCAGGGCGATTCTGGTGTCTTTCAATCCCTTGGCCAGCCAATCTGCATTTTACAACACCTCAAACTCGAGGCGCCAAGCTGAATGACCCTTTACCGCTAGCCAACTGTTTTGGAAAGCCAATTCCTTGGTTGGCAGCTCAGAGAAGTAACAGCAGTTGTTGACCTCAATACCTTCGGTTTTCTCATTAAACAGAAGGAGATGGCCAACAAAAACAAGAATAAACCAATAACTGCATCCTCAGCACATATTTTAAAAGATGTCAGATGAGAGGCTTTAAAGGATTTTATACTGTTAAACACTGCTTAAAGTATAATAAAACATGTTTTTGCTAAATTCAACTCAGTTTATCTATGTAGTACAAATTTGCAATACATATCTCCAGTGAAAATACGGAGACAGTTCAAATAGATCATACAGACAGATCGGGTTTTTCTATCCATGAAAAACTAGCTGATTTCATCAAGTTACCGACTTCATATTTGTTCTTTACAGACAAATACTTCAATTCCATACAGTTGGACCAATAACCCTGAACCATAAGTGGAGAAGTGCACTGGTTTCCAGAGAATTGAATGCCAAAAAAACATCCCTTCAAGCAGCTTGTCAAGAGAACAGGACCAGACTGCGATGGTTACATCTGATCGTCAGGGACCAAATCTTCCCTCACAAGAGCAAAGTCTGATCACTGTGTCGCCACACAATGCCTCTACCAGCGACAAACCATCCTCATTATTTATACAATGTTCTTTTTAAAGAGATGAATATGGATTAAGTCACTCAGGTGAAAAGCTTTGATACTATAAATAGAAACTTTAAGCTATAAGGATGATCATCCTCTTTACAGTTTGCGTCAGCATCAATGTTAGTAACAATTAAAGACATTATTTGAGCTCTAACTGGGTGTCTCGGTTCATCCTTTTTATTTCTAATACGACATATAGCCCCTTTAAGAACTGACCAATACCGATATTGACCCGAAATGATATCAGTAAGAATTTTAGATGCTTTTATTACTTATTTTGTGTTGTGCAATACTAGAGAAGGCTTGATCAAGTGATATCACTAAAATAGAAAACAAAATCAGTATGACAATATCTGAGATTTTAGATGGAGACCGAAATAATCCGATATTAATTTCTAGGCTATATTGACCCAATATACAATATTAATATCAGAATTGGGACAGCCCCTACCTAGCTCAGACATTTCTCAGATGGAAGAAGTCTCTCCTATGACATGGAAATGCCTCAATACACTGTTCAGAATCTGTCAATAAACTGCTTACCGACTAGTTTTACTAAAGCCAACAAATTATCTTATAAATTGTTACTTTGTTTTAATTATTGTTACTTAGAACCATCCTTAACCTTTTTAGCCAACATATTCTAAAACCCTGATCATATTATAAGTTATTTAAAGGGGTATATATGCTTGAAACTCTGCTAGATTACAATAGTAAACAATACATTTACTTGTTAGAGCATCAAAACCTATACAGATTGTCATGTTGAATAATGGTACAACACATGAACAGCCAGGGTGAAAATAATAACAAAACAAATAATATACCTTACGTTTGAAATGATTGACACAAACACCTAAAGCTAAATGCCAACTCTCAGCAACGTACCAAGCTGATCACACAAAGAAATGTTGATCAGCCATGCGGTTACGCCCTCCTAATAATAACAGAGCAGTTGGATGACACGTGTGCAACAGTATTAAGAGACAGATTACATTTCAGCTTCAGCGGCCCCCTTTAAAGGCACACTGGAGGGAGCCAGCAACTTCATGCTTTCAATGAAACTAGAGAATGTGCAGAAGAATAACTCTGGCTTGGCTCCACTGAGCAAACCAAAACAAAAGAGGGGCTGTGCGTGTCATTTTAAAAAGAAATTAGGGGGTTAAACAAATCTTTATTTAGACTATGCATGCACACCACCAGAGCTGAATGCATATGCCAACACACACTGAGCAAAATCCGAGCCGGACTTAAGTACCTTAAACCGCTAAACAACGTAGTAGCAGCAAATCGACACCACGTACCTCTGTTAGCTCGTAAATGAATCCATCAGGATCGGTATTTAAAATTTTAGAAAAGTTGCAAGATCGCACGAATCAACTGGTTCCGTCAGAATATGATGTTTTCTCCACGCATGTGACACTGATCCCAGACAGACAGGTAGTTGCTCTCCAGCCCACCAGCCTGATAACTGTGCTAGCTAGTCTTGCTAAGAGCAGAAAAAGAAGCTAACCAACAGCTAGCTAGCAGCTTAACGTGAGCCAGGCATTCATTTTTATATGCCAATCAAACAAATATAAAACGGACCCATGACTTCACATAAGTGTTTTTCTACTTACAGCTTACCTTTAGAGTATAGAGATTTGGGAGAATTCAGGTCAATATCCGAGCTAAGGAGGGATATAAAATCAGAGGGCATCGCAGCGCTTCATCGAGGGGAGGAAGAGCGGACAGTCTTCAGTGAAAACGGAGTCAGATAAATCCTGCGCTTTAAAGGCCAAATTCCGAGCCGTATAAGGTATAGCATCGAAACTAACCAACATAAAACTTTCAATTCATGAAGAAAACCATATGTACTACGTCTAATGTTGATGTATGTGCGCGTGCCGTTGCTGATAGACACGTTTCGTGCAACGAACACACACAAACACACACTTGACTACTGTTGGTCGGCCCACCTCATAGCCCCTCCCACCAGAGTGTGGCGCATGCGCTCCGTTTGCAAAAGAGACCACTTCTATCAAGGGCTGAAAGTCCCAAGAATTTAAAATTTGGTATTTAAAATAATTATACGAATGTGTTAGATTTGTAAATAAATCTTTTTTTTAATATAAAAATTAATTATTTGTTAAAATCATTTATTTATTTTGTTTTACGTTTGCTGTGCTTTAGTAGCTACATTGATCCCCAAAGCTGTGATTGATCAAAAATGTATGGAATCTTAAGGTCCTTTACAAAAAATAAACTAAACTGTAAAAATGGTTATGATGTAACATATTCAAGTCACTAAAGTTTTTACAACATCACCAGGATATTGACAAGACCAATACACTGATTGTTGATGCTGTTTTATTACCAGGATTTTAAAAATAATGTATTCACACCAATACTTTAGGTCATGACACTATTGTGGTACTATGTTGTAGGTCAGAAGCCAAAAAGTCTGGGAACTCATGCCATCAAATAATTTAAATTGCCATAGAGGCTGGTCAGATAAATCCAAGCATAAAGAAATATCTTTAGATTATCTAATTTATGAAATCCCCCCAAATAAGGTATGTAAACTATGAACTACGTAAAAATAATTGAATTATTTTTTTCATCATTTATAAACTTAACTCCGTAAACTGCCTAGAACCGAAATCTAGAATAAAAACATTAAAAATCCTAATAAAAAACATTTTATTAAGTTTAAGGTTAAAGAAATTGGTTACTGGTATGTTTTTGGTAAGTGCTTCACTAAATGTTGTTCCTGCTATATTTGCAGATTTGAATTTGCCCTTTAATCTGTTGGGTTTATACACTGAACCTAATGGGCAGGACTATGATCCAGGCAAAAATGATTGGTTTAAAGGTCATGTTAGTGAATCAGTCATTAGGCTCTATGTAATGAGAATGATGACATATTTAAATAATGAACTGCTATAACACAAGGACTACTAAATTAAACACTGTGATAATTTATATTGATCTAAAATTTGCAATAAGTTAATACATTTTCAAGTGCATTCCACACAAAAAATATTACAGCTGAATTGATTATTTAATCAAAGAATTATCTTTTTAGATTTATTTAAGCAATAAATGTTGTTTGAATTTCTAAATTACGACATACACCCTTAATAATTTATTGATTATTTGTTTTTTGTTGACCTTTAAGTTCACACTATCTAAGCACTGAACTACTGCCGTATTGTCCTCTTTGTTCTATCTTTAGTGTTTTACTATTTGAAGTTCAAGTCACTTCCTAGTAAGTTGAAAAGATGTATTTCTGTTCCATGAAAAGTCCTTTCAGCAGTAAGATGTTGGACAGGAAAAGCTATTTTTATACAACAAAAGGTAAAGCTAACCAATTGTACTAAAGCTGTTATCTTTTCAAAATAGAAGAAATAGAATAAAATCAAGAAATAAAATGACCTAGTTTACCATCCATCCCCTTCATGACACCAGTGGGTCAGAGGAAATGCATTTCATGTGTTACACACATTTCAACTGTCAACAGATCAACAGAGTTAACAAACAGACTTTACAAAGCTACAAGCACAAGAATATAAATGGTATAGTTCTCTTAAAACAAATCAATATGTCATTTGATTGTTAAGGGGGTTCTGTCAAGTAGAAAATAGCACATACTTAGAACTAGAGTCAACAAGCCATCACCAGTATGTTTTAGAATAACAGGCTACATCTCATAGCATATTTTAACAATACTTGCAGGATTTACTATTTGTATTCTGTGTACATTTTCTTTCTTTCCATCAAGGAAATATTTGTTGGAAAAAAAAGGCCCTTTTGGTTGTTTTGTTTTTTTTACCACCTTGAATGGTTGCTTTTTATGTCTGTACAATGTTCATGAGTATCTTGAAAGGAAATCACAACTAAAATGTATTATCAATAATCAATAATAATGATTATGTATGTGAATTTATCATTTTTTATTGATATTAGTTTGTAATAACATGTATTACTTTCAGATTCAATAATGGTTCAACTTTAATTGTAAAATTCCCAGAGAAGTTGGCTGTTACAAGAGAACAGTGTGGTTAACAGACAGGTAAAGCAGAAAGAACAGGTGCATGAAGCTAGGATTGCATGCAAAACATTTAATGAGGTCCCGTGTAAGTCACGGCCCATGGACAGTCATCAAGCTCAAAACTGTAAGTTTGGTTACTTTGACATACAATTTACGTGTTCTTTCTCAGTTTTATTTTGATTGGAGGATGGTCTAGACATCCTTATATTGTTTTTGTGAAATACAATTTTGCCAAAAGCACTTGCTCTCCTTCCTTGACTCACATATGAGCTTTAGTGACATCCCGTTCCAGATTAGGGTTGTCAAAAATATTGCTACTCTGAAACGTATTTATTTCTGACCCTCGCCTGGACTAAGGTTCTGATTCTGTTTTTTTGATTGGACTCTTCTCAGCCTTCTGCCTCCCCAGTTCTGACCCATGCTCTTCCCCCATTCCTCTGTTATTGGATCACCTTTCGAAATCCCTGCAGCCTTCTGGTTACCCAGTTCCGACCCTTACTCTGGGCTTTCCTCCCTACCACCAGTGCTGGAATTCACCTCTGTGTCTCCCTCCAGAAAGGAGGCTGACTCCAACTGCCGTCCCTGTCTCGAACTTCTTTACATAAACTGTTTAAATTGATCTTCTGTTGTCTGGCTTGAACTCTGGGTCCACAAACTAATTCACACGCCTGTCCATTACGGTAAATGTAATAGCATTATGATGGTTTGGGACTTTTTGCTTCTTTAGGAGCATGATGGCCTACTGTTATGAATCTAAGAATTAAGCTCTTGGCTAGAAGTTCATGAAGTAGAATATCTGACCATTAGTTCTCCAGTAGGAAACTGATCTGATCAGCAACTCCGAATGGCTCTAAAAGGCCAAAACGTTTCAATGTTGTTTCCTTTAGTAAAAGAAAACATTATTATTAAATATACTAAAAGCTATCAAAAATATTTTTTCCGATAACAATGAAGGCATTTTGTCTTTATGCAAACATTTCAATTAATACTAAACACAAGGAGGTGGGTTGGCAGTGCTTGTAAACAACAGATGGTGTTATCCAAGACATGTTACTGTGAAGATTTGTCACAGCAGCCCAGATATTGAACTGTTCGCAGTTGGTTTTTGGCCATATTATCTACCGAGAGAGTTTACCATGTTCTATTAGTGAGCATTTACATTCAAATTCTGCTGTTGCCGACACTGCATGTGATATAATCAGTTCTGTTGTTGCTAAGCTACAGACACAACAGCCAAATGCATTTGTGGAAATAACTGGTGATTTTAATCATGCCTCCCTCTCTGTTACACTAACAATCAGTTTGTCTGCTGCTGTACCAGAGAAAACAAGACTTTAGATTTCTTTTATGCAAGTTTGAAGGACTTCTACATCTCTGAAGTAAGACCTCCTCTTGGGAAATCTGATCACAATCTTGTTTTTCTCTGCTCACGGTATAAGCCACTTTGTAAGAGACAACCTGCATTGAAAAGAACTGTAAGAAAAATGTCAAAGGGAGCTGAATAAGCTTTGCAAGGTTGTTTTTGAGGCTACTGGTTGGGATGCACTGTGTCAGCCGCATGGTGAGGATATCAGTGCAATGACTGAGTGTGTTACTGACTACATAAACTTCTGTGTAGATAACAACATCCCTACCAGAGGAGTGAAAGGCTTCCCAAATAATAAACCGTTGGTCACAGGTGGTCTGAAGCAACTGCTGAACGAGAAGAAACAAGCCTTTAAGAAGGGATACAGGGAGTTATTAAGGAGTATACAGAAGCAAACTCAGGTCAAGATAAAACAAAAGCAAAGAGCCAAATAACCTTCAGAAACATGAAAAACATTGATCCCGCCTCCCTCAGTCAACGTCTACAGACTCTTTCTTCTTCTTTACATCTATCAGCAGATAGCCTCATGGACCATTACAACATCAGCCTCAACTCCATCCTGGACATTCATGCTCCACTCAAAACCCGGACAGTTACCTTCGCCCGCTCAGCTCCCTGGTTCACCGATGAGCTGAGAGAGATGAAGAGGTCTGGCCGTGTCCTGGAGCGTGCATATAGAAAATCCGGGCTGACGGTGCATAGGTTGGCCTACCGGGACCATCGTAGGATATATGCAAAAGCTCTCTCCAAGGCCAGGTTAGAACATTATTCAACACTCATAAATAGCAACCCAGGCAATTCTAAAAATCTTTTTTCCACTATCAACCACATTCTCAAACCACAGACGCCTTTCTTCTACAGTCACACAGAAACAAATTGCAACCGCTTTCTTGACTTTTTCACTTCCAAAATAGACAATATTCGCTCCTCATTCCCACATACCAGCAGCGCCACCCTGGACACTCCCACAACACCCATCACACAACACTTGTCATACTTTTCCCCCACAACGCAGCAGGAGGTCGAGGAGATCCTCCAAAAATCAAAACCATCCACCTGTCATCTTGATCCCATCCCATC
>JAUZNJ010054703.1:18926-29393 GCA_034780135.1 Jordanella pulchra | reverse complement strand
TTTCTTTCTTTCTTTCTTTCTTTCTTTCTTTCTTTCTTTCTTTCTTTCTTTCTTTCTTTCTTTCTTTCTTTCTTCCCTCTCGCTCTCTCACTATTGCCTCTGTAAAATTCAAACTGAAACTAAGCAGTATATACATTTATTAAAAAAAGCAAAACGAACTAACAAATACTAAAAACGTATTCAAACTAAAATAGAACAAAAAAAATCAGATGTCAAAACTTAACAAAAATAAAAAAAACAACAAGAAAACTTCAAAACTTCAAACATTATGTCTTTTGGAACAATTGCTACACATATCTTTTGTAGGCAATGATCTACTTATTTTAAAAAAAACATCTCATATCTGTCCCATGTAGGATTATACCCTGACTTTTAACCTGAAGGGAAAGAGGTAGAAATATATATATTAGAAGAAATCCTACTGGCTGCATAGATGTGTAAGTTTAAACCAATGAGGACAACCTTAATGTCACAAACTGAGGAGGTTTTAGTGGAGCTAATATTAAATTTTCTGCAGTCAGAGAGGGAGATGGAGGTGATTTTAAAGGACAGGTAGAAGTTTGGTATCGCAGTGAAAACTAACATTTAATGATAGCTAGCTACTGCGTCCCTTCTTTGTCTTGTTTGCAGTGCAAATACAATAGGAAAAAAAAGCTCCCCACCAAGTGTCGTCCCTTTAAAGGTTCCTCCATTTGCAACCAAAGGCAATAGATCATCAAAAACAAAACAAGGGAGTGGCCGAATCAACAGGTTAATGCATCCTCAGTTGAAAGGAGTGTATTTGATGAGCTCAGCAGCGTGTAATAGTCCAAACAAAAGCAGCTGGAGGATTCTGATGTATGTGGCTCATGCTCTGATACGGTTTAGATGTCTGGGATTTGATGTTTTGTGCAGTTTTACCTGCAGCTGATGAACATCCAGAGCTCAGTTTCTCAGAGAGTGAGAACATTAAACCAGTTAAATGAAGCTTTAAACAGGAACGTTATGGTTTCACCTACATGATAACGGAGCATACTGCTGACTTTAAAGCTCTTCAGCAGACAGACGCTGAGATGGATGGGAAAGTTAACTGGAAGGAAAAAGTGTGATATGCACAAGCACCAAGGATGAATGAAGACTAGAAGACTTTTTTTTTTTTTTTTTTATTTGTTCTTTGCTGTTTTGTAACATTTAATCGAGAAGCTGAATTTTGACTTTTAATTTGCTTTTCATGAGCAGAAATGAACCTTAGATATATCACACTAAAACTAAGTGAATAAGTTCAACTTTTTTATTTGAATTTGCAAACATAGATTCACTTTCTGATGACTGAGCTGTGCCTGTAATCGTTTTTGACGGTTAAGGTTGATTTTAACATCTAACCACAAGCTCCTCACAGCAAATGTGCAGCAGATGTTATGCGAATCAGAACGTTTTCATTGTTGTAATGTTTTTTTTTAATATATATATATCTGTAACTGGCAGACGCCTCCATCCAAAGCGACATGCATATGAGTAGAAAACAAGGCAGTTGATATGAACGCTAACTACACACAGCTAACAAAGATGCCTGTTTGAGTCATTAAACTGCATCAACATCATCTTTGTGGAACTTGATACTTAATGATTTTATAAAGCAGGTATGTTTCCTGCTGTTATCATGCAGATGGATACAGACACTGGTTTCTGCTTTGCCTCACTCCCATTTGGCCTGATGCAATTATAATAGAGTTGCAACCTACTAAACATGTGCATGAAGGGATATACATATATAGAGAGGGAGGGTTGTGTCATTGCAGAGGAGAAATGTTTCCTCTGAAGCCTGTTTGTCTTTACTGAATCATGTGTTACTATGTAGCCTGACTACATGAAAGACGGAAGCCTTTCAGGTTTTTCTCTCTTTATTCACAGTGAACCTAGAGATAAGACTGGATTTTTATATCATTTCATGTTCATTTGATGCCTGAGACCAGGCTTTACTCTGATGTAGTTTTTGCTGAAGTGTGAAGAGTGGTTTCAGTTCTCCAGAATTTAAGCAAGTCAGAAAAAAAAAGACCGAAAAAAATTGGATCATGTTAAAAGCACAAATCTGTGCCAGCTAATGTAGGCTTGGCAGAAAAGGCGGAGGACAGCAGTGGATAGACAGTAGGAGACGGATAGATGGAGAAAATATAAAGCTCCGTATTGATTTTTTGGTCTCCAGTGGAGTCTGACAGGATGCACACTGCTGCCTTTCCCTGCTCTTTCAGCTCTGGACCGAACACTTCATTTTTCTATCCGTCACTTATCTGGGCTGCTAATGGCTGCCCGCTGAAACACTGATGTGTGCGTTCAAGATCACTGACTTTCCTATATACGCCTGGTATCCTTACTTGCATCTAAAGCAAACAAGAAAGAGACTCTAATGTGTAAATGTGTCCAGTGAAGATATGCTACACAGAATAACTGATGCTTGAATCAATTTGTTTTCATTTTTTCGAGAATCAGTTTATTTTAAGTAACTTTTATATTGATAATTGTGTTTTAAATATTTTAAATCACCATTGCCATTATGTTGCAATAATTATTGAATTATTGTAACATAGTTGTTTAATTGAATTAAGTGCTACTGAAGCACATTTGAATTCCTACTTTCATTTGATCAAAGTTTTCAGGATGTAGTCATTTGAAAGGGTTGGTTACACCTTAGTCTGGACCTTTTGTACAGGTGAAAAATACCAAGAGCCATTTATTTATTTATTATTTGCTCATAAGGTGATAATACAAACTGGTTTCCCCATTTCATCCAATGGGAGCGATGACTGCCAAAGTATTGCGTTCACAATAGAAAAAAGTAAAAAAAAAAAAAAAAAAGGCGAAAGGTAAAACATGAAAGCAAATGAAAAGAATGAAGTCTGGTGTAAAGATGTGATGACACAGAGGTCCAAATGTTCAACATGTTGGACCGAGAACCAAAACTAAAGCTAATTATCAGAGAAAATCAGCCTTCTTCAAACTATGGGCAGGCAGACCTGAAGAGAAGAGACTTTTGCAGGATAACTGAGAGATCAGGGAATCCAAAGACACCTGAAGAATAGAAAGAACAGTTGAAGAATAAGTTGGTGGAGGAGGACGTAGAAAGCATTAACGAAAGTATTATTTCATAAAAAAACAGATATTTTTTTACATGTGAGATTTTCTTCCCTCTATTATATAAACTGTATCTTGTGTAACTAAAGATTTTTTTTTGTATTCATTCCCATTTCCGTCTCTGTCTAAAGGCTTTTTTTGTTTTGTTTTTTTGAAAACCTCTCAGAGGGTCATTTTACACATAAGCAGTTTGTCTTTAACTTGTCCGATAGAGCTCGACTTTTTAATCTGGTTTCTCTTTACGTTCACAGCTCAAATAGTCTCATCGACAATGCAATAAGGTAAGCTTTATTGCTCCATCCACTCCTCCCTCCCCCTCTCCTCTCCCTTCTCTCCCACACTTCATGAGGAATCCCAGCTCCTTCTGGTCGATTAAAGCCGACTTTCTAACTTTTTAGCTCATTAGCCGAGACCATAAATGCTGTGTAATATGATCTGGCAGAGGCAGATATATTTCTCCATTTCTGCTGCTGATCCATCACGCTTTCTCTTCCTGCAGCATCGCCATGGCTACAAAGGAGAACATCACATTTCAGCGTGGGATGCTGAAGTCCATTCAAACAAGGGTCACAACTTTGGCCAGTATCCTTTCAGCTCTGAAATCGACCCTTGTTTTCTCTCGGTGTTGGAGTCATTTTTCAGATCTTTGTTCTCTCAGCATTTCTGTAATAACTGCGTCATTACAACACTTTTTGTTTTACTTTTTTTTCATTATTTATTTCATGACTATATTAGGAGTCTGACTAATGGACTTTTTTTTTTTTTTTTTGCCCTGCGGCTATTTGTCTCTTACTTACTGCAAGGAAGGCAGGCTGGGTCCATATCTTAATTATTTTCCCTTCACTGTTTCCCTCCTCTCAGATCGTTTCCCTACTATCAACAGCCTCATCCAGAAAATCAATTTGCGCAAGAGGAGGGACTCTTTAATCCTAGGTGGGGTGATTGGCATCTGCACCATTCTGCTTTTGCTTTACACTTTCCACTAAATATTGTCTGTAACTCAAATTGAGTGTTGTCAAGAGATCTATATGCTTTTCTTTATTGTAACCAAGAGAAAATTTAAAAAAAAATCATCAGATGATGTTTAATTTTTACATTGCTGCTTATTTTCTTGTAAGGTGAACACTATGAGTGCATAAAGAGATTTTCCTGGGATTCTGTACTGTTGATGTAAGAGTTTTGTTCATTAAAAGGTGGCGAAGCTTTCAAATCGGTCATGCTCAGTCAAGTTTATTTCAGCCATGCAAAAAACTATGGCACAGAAACCAGTCATACAGTATGAATGTATAAACATGAACATCAGAGTGCCAACATCAGTGCATATAAAGGGAAACGCCCTGTTTCATTGTTTATCGTGTATTGTAAACATCTACACAGCTAAGTGGAAGCCAACCAGGAATTCGTACAATTTATCAAGTTCGCACGCAAAGCAGAGCATCACACCATAACAGCACAGAGGTTTGTATAGATAAATTGGTTTTAAACTAGAGATGCACCACAACAGTCAGCTAAACAGTTTTTCTCCTGATGGGCAGGTCAAATACACGAAAGTTTTCACACTTTTAAGTGGGAGCGCCCAAAGCTCCGCCCCCTGGGCTCATTGGCAGCCCTGTGAAGGGACTTGAAATCAGTGCTCCCGACCTGCCCACACAGCTGCTTTCCAGATGTTTTTTCACTAAAATTATAATCTAAAAACGATACCGGTTGGTTACAATGTAAAATATTCTTTAATTAATAATGCTTATTGATTTCCATTTTCAACCTTACAGTAAGTATCTTCAACTTTTACTCAAAGGCACACTTTGGAGCAGCTGTTTGGTTAACTGCACTAAATCTTTCATTTTTGGACAATAAATCGGAAAGGAAAAAAAAACTAACCCCCCCTCCCAAAACAAACCATAGTATTTCTTCTCTTAAAAAAAATCCAGATCTAAAGGTCTTTCTACAAAAATCATGCTCTATTTGCTTCATTAAAATGTAACATTTTTAGTTCATTGTTGAACAGTAAATAATTGTTTAATGTATATTTAATTGGATAAGTATATTTTTCCCTATGAATTGTGAGTATTTTAATCATGATAGTGTATCCAAGGTGAAAAAGGTTAGGATGCCACAGCTTTGAAGGCACCAATCAACAGCATTTGATTCATTTTAGGGCATTCTGGTAGATAAAATGGTTGGATTCAAAACTGTTAATGGTCAATAACCTGCAGCACAAAAATTTGCATCAGGAGATTAAACCCCAAAGACACTGGAAAACATTGTCAGCCAAAAAAAAAAGTTGGATCCTGATCAGTGCATCTCCATTTTAAACTTTTTGTAAACAGATTTTTTTTTCCCGTCTCGGCCATAAAAGTCCAGTCAGTCTTTGTAAAACAGAGCAGGCAGGAGTTGCATTAAGTCTTTTTGTTTCTATGTCCTCACTCTCCATTTCACACAATCTTATGGTAGTCCTTCCATTCCTACATCAGCTCTCATTTCCCTCAAAAGTCCCACTAGTTTGGTATCTGGAAGGGTTTGCCCTTTCTCCACATATCCCTTTATTCCTGAGTTTGTGGGATTATTAAGCAGGAGTGTTTCCTGAAAAGGATACATGACCTAAACCATGTTTTCTTCATGCTCTTTTCATTTTTTGGTCCATAGCAGAAAAAAAAGGTGCACATTGGAATTCCTTCAGATTTTTTGTCAGATAATATTTTGTGCTTTTTTTTTTTTCTTCAATCTTCATCAATCTGAGCTCCTCTTTCCTTTGTGCAAATATGGGATCTGGTGTAGTTAAAGGAAGCTCTTTCCATCCGCCTTGATTCAGTTTGGTTGACTCTCTGAGAGAAAGAGAAAAAAATATCATACATTCATATCAACCTATACTGACTCTTGCACTTTGTGTGTGTTGGATGCTTGTCTTCCATACCTATTGTAAACACTATGAAGAGGATTACAGCCACACCCAGCACCATTGCCAGGACGCTGAGCAGCATTGATATACGCCCATACTTTCTTGCTCCTTCAATATCTCCTGTGTTGAGAACTGACCTCGACTGATGGGAAAGGAAAAAAAAACACACCAAGCATTAATTATTTAAATGCACTGAAGGAAACCCACCTGTGGTGCAAAACCAGTATTAAAAAAACTGATAGAAAGTCATTGAAAACTGTGAACTCACCACGCTCGCATACCACAAGGCGCACACATTGAGCGGCACCGCGGGGCAGAAGCAGGACAGCACGGCCAGCCAGAGGTAACTCGGGGGCGCGGAGCCCGGTGGTACCGGGGAGGAGAGCTGACCCAGACTGAGCCGGGAAGTAGATTTGGGTGGGGCCGTCAGCTGCCCGAAAGAGCCCGACTTTAGGGGGGATCTGTGTCCGTTTTGCTCCGCGTCCAGGGAGCGGATGCTGCCTCTGATGTTCAAAGAAAAGGAGTCGGAGGGTTTAAGGTTGCTCTCCCCGGTGGGCTCGGTGGTTGCTTTTCTCAGCAGCTTCTCGGTGTCCTGGAAGTCAGTAGGGTTGGAGACTTCCCTCTCACCCAGGCCACTTTTCTCGAAGGCTGCATCAGTGTTGATAGCCATCGCTGAGCGGTTGGAGTCTAAGTTGTCCCGCTGATGGAGGTGCTGAACAGTCTTTCCCTCGGATGTTCTCCTTTGGGGGTCATCAGATTAAAGTATACAAATTCAGAGAGAAGCCTATTTAATTAAGCAGTCTAACTCCATCCAGATTCCTTATTGATGAACGCGATGTTATTGATGTCTCTGTCCCTCTGGCGTTTAGTTGCCAGTGACGCACGCCTCGCTTTTTACCCCCCACCCTCTGGTGTTGGCTCTGTGAGGTATTACATCCCTCACCTCCCCGGCGCATCACCAGAGCTGAAGTCCTACTTAAGTACCAGGCGATGTATGGTACAGGCCAAAAAAAAAAAGAAAGAAAGAAAAAAAAAAGAAAAAATCAGCGATTAAACATTCTTTAAAGGGAATACGCGCGGTGCGTAAAAGCTTTCCATTTACGCGCGGGGGCAGCAGCTAAATCAGCACCGAGAGCGCAGCCAAGTCCATGTAATGGAGAAAGAGAGGAAAGGAAGAATGGCATAGCAAGCCTTTCAGTATATCCTCGATCTGCTGACTGCAAAGTTGAGCCATGTTGAGGTTTTTAAGTGGAGCCTCCGCGTCCATTTGGAAAACAAACTTCTATTATACATACAGTAAAAGCTTTTCTAACTGTACATATATAATATATGGGTGCTTGTGTTTAAAACCGTGGCAGATTAGCCTATTTATATTATTATTTTTTATTTCTGAGCAGGGCCAACCCAAGACGAGGCACTTGACATTGATATAACGTTGAAATCAATGTTGTAACCAACGTTGGATTATGACGCGAAAATCAAAGTTGGACTTATGTTTAATACTTTCTCAATTTAAGATTAGCGCTGAACGTTGAGCAGGTCCTGGATGTTGGTTACTAAAAAAGACCACTTTAACCCAAGATTGATGTTAAACATTTTTCGTTTAACTGACGTCAGCTTTTGAGGTTGTATCAGCGTTGGCTTCTGGTTGTCCAACGTGGAAACCTACATCCAACCAAGAACCAACGTCAATACAACAAAGTGTGTCTGTTGGGTAGAGGTCCCTATAGTTGGATTTCATTTTGAGATCTGTTTCAATTTCATATTAATTAATAGATCAATGTTAAATACACTGTGGTAAAAAAATGCATTAGAGCAAATTTTATAATATCAATCGAACCCAAATATGACTTGGTTCAATCCAACTCACTGCCTATAAGTCATTTTTTTCTTACAATGATTGTTTCTTTTTGATGGTTTACAACAATGGACCAGAAAGATAAAATAACCAGAGCATAAGTTAGCTTTTTTAAGTGCAGTAACAGAGTTGTTTATATTTCTTACTTGCCATTGATCTCATAGAAACACAGTAGGGCTACTTTAAATAAGGAGGCTGCAGGTAAGTCATCCTCTACATATCCACCAACAACATGAAAACAGATGCAGGTGTTTCTCCTCATCACACCGCTGGTAGAAGCTGCATTACAGGGATTTAACTGAATCCAGCTGTAGGCTCTTTACATATAATTGTTAATGACTTCAGAAGTGAAATGACAAATAAACAGATTACTATAATACAGGAGTTTAAACACCATCCATAAACCGTCATATTTGGTACTTTTTGATAGAGGCATCTTAATTAGAACTGAAACAAATAATCAGATTAATCTTAATAATAATAATGATCTAATTTAGTAATTGGACAAGTGTTGACTGCAGCATGCAGACTAAAAGCAGTCATTTGCTATATGAACAACCCAACCAGAGCAGTAATAAACTAAATATGGTCTATCCAGAGCTGTTCAAATGACACAGGTTTCGCTTTGCCCTTTTAAATCCTGTAAAAATCTACGAAGCTCCTTTTGTTATCTGATTATTATTAATATATATATTTTTTAGGCCTATGATCAAAGCGGACCTTGAGCCTTTTTATATAATGGATAATGCCCTCCAGATAAAGTGACTGAATAGGTTTGCTTTTCACGTTCATGCCTTTTCTAAATCTAAAATCAGAGTATTCATTCAAGTTTAATCATGACTTTCAAGCTTTATGGATAAATAAAGCTTGAAATTATAAGCCTTTTTTTTATTTGGTCAAAAAACAGTCTGAGTCTGACCTTTTACCAAAAGATATTGGGACGACTGGGCGACTATTTAGTCAAGCCAAACATATTATTTAAGTACAACCCTAAAACAGCCATCAGTGGGGCTGCATGTAGATATTTTAGTTTGTGTGAAGGTTTTAACCATCAGCTCATATCAGCAGAATCACAAATAGTTCCCAATTGGGTGGTAAATTCTGCTGATATCATGCTGATGTTTGAAATCTTTCCTAAGTCTTCTTTAGCAATACTTTCCTCCAGACCAAAGTGATCACTCATCAATGCTTTACATTAAAACACAATAACATAATAATTATTATTACAAAATTAAATCCAGGCCTATATTATCTTTAGGATTTAACCCCAAGACTTTGACTTTAGGGGTTGAAAGATGTTTAGTCATCTATTATTTGAGGTTGATATCTAAAACCTCTCCAACAATTGATAGCATGAATTGACAAATAGGAGAATCAGTCTAAAACCCTTAAATACACAATTGGTTTCTTTTTTATTTATTATGATTTTATTTTTATTCTATTTTTTCATTGTGATTTGTAACTATTAAGCCTATCCCAACTTTATATATAAATAAAATAGCTTTTAAATGAATGTAGTGATTTCTAGTTTGGTCAGTTTAGTTCATTGTTATCTGCATAAGGTTTCTATAAGGTTTTTTCTTGCTCTGCCGCAGCAGCTGGAGCTTGTGTGTACTGACAGTAAGCGATTGGACAGCGCCCCCTGCTGGGATGCGTAGAGATGACAGGTAGTCAAACTAACTTTCTCTTTCCTGAAAGAGAACCGCATCATAAATAGGTTATGGGAGTACCATCCATATCATTAAAAAGTGTAGTGTGTACAGTATGTGCCCTGATAAAATACATCATATCTGACATGTGCGTTAGAAACTATTTCACATATCAAAAGCTAAAGGTTTGTATTTAGCATCGCATCCACCAGGAAATGTAACCTGGAGATATATATATATTTTTTTAAAAAGGTCTTCCAACATATCACTCAACAAAACAGTATTTTAAGTTTTCCACTATTTGCCATATAAAATAGATATTATACAATGAAAAAATGAACCAAAAAATGACAGGGGGATAAAGGTTTGTTGAAAAAAAAAAGATATTGAAGCAGACAAAAGTCAGTTATTCATGAACTGAGCTCAGGAAGGTTCAGTTCCTACTGTTCATCTGTTGTAAAATGAGTCAAACATGATCTGTTTAACATTTTTAAACAACATTTGGGATCTGATAGCTAATCAGTGAGCACATCAGAGTAGGAGAAACAAAGCATTAGAGTCAAAAGGATTGTTTGTAGAGCTGAAAGGCCCGACTGGGTCAAAAACACACATGTGAGGTTTGAAACAAAAAACGTTCAGCAATATGGTCTCCAATATTCATGAACTGAGGACTTCTACTCCCATTAACCTGGATGGATTTGACTCATATTTTGCTTTACCCACTATAAAAACTGTTTGAATTTGCTTTTGGATTGTTGGCTGATTTTAATATGCAACGTTGTTCCAGTTCTCTACAGGTTTATTTGAGGTAAAGTAGCAGAATTTGAAGGTGATTGATTTAATCAAACTGCTCAGTGCAGTTATTGTGCGATTCTGGAAATGAAGGTTAACTGGCATGATGCTACTACTACTGTGCTTGACAACAACGCAAATACAGCAGATCTAAAAAAAAAAAA
>JAUZNJ010054703.1:0-18826 GCA_034780135.1 Jordanella pulchra | reverse complement strand
AAAAAAAAATAAAAAAGAACGTGAACGTGTGCCTAAATTGGCCCTAATGTGTAATATTGACAATTTGTGAATCAAACAAATTCACAAGTTTAAACTTGAGTATAACAAGAACTTCTGTAAAAAGACCCCCCCCCAAAAAAATGCATTTTAATGTTGCATAATTTTTCTCTCCAAGATATTAAAGCTAAAAAGGGCCAAAGATGCGTTAAATAGGACACATATTTCATAGTTGAAGTCTCATTTAACCTTTTTTTTTTTTTTTTTTAAACTCACCTTTGATTCAGTAAGAATGTAAAACCTCATGCTTTAGGACATTACACCACCTGGTGGTGAGTTTTGAAAAAGCACAGGCTTCAAAAGTGCCATCAAATTCACGGTGGTCAGTAAACTCTTAAAAAAAGACGATGAATAAATATAAAGTATGAGTAAGTAAGTAAGTCATATTTTATGTTCATTCATCGCTGCACTTAAGCGCGCCCTCATAACTTTCAAAAACAGGAATAATAAAACCAAACTGTTAAAATACAGCCAGTTTCCGATCACTTTTCTCTTCTATAATACTTGCCAGCCGTTCTTCATGTTTGTCCTGTGACTTCAGAAGTGAGCATGCTGCGGAGGAATTTGATGAGGAGCTGATGACGCCTTCAGGCACAGAAAAACAGACGTTATGCAAGTTTTTCCCCCCCTTTTCTTCCACCAGAGTGTTTGTAACAGCAACCGAACCGAGTCCATGGTTATAGGATCTAAAAACAGCCTGCATAGAAAGTTTGATCACTTCTTTTTTTAGGACTCAAAGAAACAATAGTAAAATCCTACTCTTAGTATTTTTAGTGGAACATTATTCTTAAAGCCATAAAACTGCGGTGCATATTTATGCATTGTTCTAGTGTATTTTTCCTTTTTTTTTTTTTTTTTTTAAATCAAACACGAGATCTTTTATTGCCTTGAGTCTGAAGTTAACAATGACACTTCTTAAGGGAACAGTTTGTTCTTTATTTCAGGGAGGAGAAAACAGATTATTTACAACATTTATGCAGGAAAACCTGGTTTTACAAACACAATACAGTAAGGATTAGAAAAAAAGACAACAAATCAGGTTACTGGGCTACATTTCTACCACTGTTGTGTGATCTTCTTGAATCCTGCAGGACAGGGCTGACCAGAGCAGTTCTTCAGCTGGCAGCTTTAGCATGTGTACAGGAACATAAAGCTTGCCAGTGAAGAACTGCTGTGAGTCAGCCAGGCAGAACCTGAGCGCCCAAAGCCTTCAGTCTCAGGGTGACACACCTTCTCGTTCGCATCAAACTGCGACTCCTTCTCCTTCCCTGTTCGGATTTTAGCTGCATGCGTCCCTGCAGGAAGAGAAGAACAGACTGTTAAACTTCCTCTATAAAGTTTCTACACAACGGCGTAGGAATGAGGTGGCCTGTAGCCAGTCACACACGTACGGCAAGTGGGCGACGAAGGAGAGCGACAGTGTGTGTGATCAGCTGTGATTAAGTGGCTGAAACTAGAGGATATGTAGAAACGCCTGAGGAGACACACACACACACACACGCACGAGATCATGCGTCGGATTACCAGCAGCCGCCGCTCGGCTCAGCTTGTGCAGGTTGCGTAGGCCACCGGAAAATACATTTTTGGATGTTCTTTTAGTTATTTGAAAATCACAGACGGCCTCTCGGAGAAACAGTTACTGTGGTTACGGGATGAGCGAGAGCCGATGAAGAGGAGCTGACAGCCTGAGCATGAGATACTGGAATCGTCTCGATAAGAAAGCAGAGCAGACAAGCTTTAGCATTAAAGTGGTTCTGGAGAAGAATCAAATATCTACATACTGTATAAAACAGTTCATGTGCAGGTTAATCAAAGAAAGATATGGTTTTTGGATTTCTGGCAGCGGCTGATTGGCTGCATGAAGCCAACCTGCTTCTAAGGTCTCAGTTCCTTTAAAGCTGTGGAACCATACTGAACCAGTTTGCTTTACACTGCCTGTCAGCAGGCTGAATAAAGGAATCACAAATTAGACTGCTTTTGTGCATCTCTGGTTGCAAAAAGCAAAACCAGAAGATCTGTAGAAACCAAAGGCCTGAAATCTATCATTTTCATTCAGGTTACCTTGTTTTACAGCTACAATAACATTACTGCACCACGTTATACCTGCTTGATCCAAATATTTGTATAAAGCAGAGCTGCTTTCAATAACCAACATGTTTAAGTTGTGCAGAAATAAGAAAATAAAACTTTTCAGTTTTTTATCTAATTTTGGATCTTCATTAAATTAAATCTTATATATTTTTTATTAAATCATATTATTATTATTTCATTCAATCTTATTTTCTGATGTTTTGCTTTGCAACTTCAATCCTAAAACCGAGCAGTAGAGGTGAAATAAAAGACGGTCTAAATGCAAATGTTCATACAGCTTGAGCAAGTCTGTGCTTCTCCTGCCAGCAGAAAACCCTAATCTTGAGAATATCTGGAGGTGGGGAGGGTGTGCTTGCATGAGGCAGATGAGTAGCAGTACATACTGTTCGTTTCTGCAGGTAGGAGAGACAGAATAATCACAGGTATTTAGGAACATAGCTGGAGGGGGGATAACAATCAATAGACTTATACGTGTTGCAAAGGAAGTGGTTCTATACTCGTTTAATTAGATTGTTTGAAATAAAGCTCTTTTTACAACAAAGTTCAATAAGACTCACGTGTTTTGCACAGAAAGATTCCTCCTGACTGATTTACCAACGTGACGAATGTCTGGATGTGGTGAGTCAGCAGGTTTCCCATCAGCCTGTGCTGGCTTGTAAGTGACGCGCACCAGGAACCAATCTCCAGCGAATATCAAAACACAAACCTTCAAAGTGCTAAAACTGATTTTGGTTTGTGATGGAGTCCAATGAATTTGTCATATCTTCAGAAACAAATCGATCCAGCGGTGTGTGGCTGCAGATTTCTCTAGTCAGAGTTTAGGCGGAATGGTTCAGCTTAGCTCAGCTCTGAGGGAATATCAATCATATTTTTATTATTTACTATGCTGACTGTGCTGCTTTTCTTTCGTCCTTTAACCAGTGAGTTTAACCATCTCCAGCCGTTGGTCCGTTCATGTTAGAGCGCCCCAATGCAGCTGTGGCAACACTATAGCATACCGCTATCAGTGGGTGAAAGGCTAAATGTAGCACTAAAGGTTTACTAGTCCTTGGGATTATGTGCATTGCTTTATTTATATATGTATTTATAACATTCTTACAAAAGAAAATGTTAAAAGTCTTAAAGAACTAAAATTATTTACAAAAATTAATATTTGGGTGTTTTATCTCAAATGTATGATTTAACATATCAGAGCTTAAAGTTAAGCTGAAAGTTTGTATAAACCTAAAATGATTGGGTGCATCTGTTTACATGTGATTTAATTTATATGGAAAATAGAAAAGTTCTCTAGAAACTTATGAAACCTAGAAATACAAGAAAAAGACGCAGAGGAAATATTCAATGGAGGGAAGGAAGGAATGATACATATAAACTGTAGGAAGGATGAATAGGACAGAAGCAAAGACATAAAAATGAAGATCATTTAGACAAGAGGAAGAGTGAATAAAGTTTGGAAAAAAAAAAATATATATAACCACTAAAATTTTTTCAGATGTGGAAAATACTACCAAAAAATTTCCCAACATTTTTTTTTTTTTAGACTGGATCGCTGTGAAATTCCTGATCATGTTTTCTATTGTTGTTTTAACTTTCCATCAAACCCGGGAGAATATAGAACGATAAGAACAGTAAACCCAGCGGTTCAGCAGATGATCATGAACCTAGCTTCTCAGCTCTCATCCGTCCAGCTTATTAGCACTTAACCTTGACATCAAAGCACCATAGAGAAGCTTCTTACAGCTTTCCTCCATTTCTGTACCCGTAACGAGCAGAGGAGGACACCCCGGTGTGCTGCAGACCGACCGGGGCAGCCAAGCGTCTGCATGTGATCCCATGAGAACGTGAAGGTGTTGACACACTCACACTCCCGCTGGCTTGAATAAGGTCAGGGATAAGGACATGCAGAACACAACCTGAAGAGTTGTAACTATTTGGCTGCTGCTACCACAGACTGAGGCTGAATTGGTTATTTGTTCCCTGAAGTGACGCTCCCTCCGCAGACGGTGACGATGCACAGCCTGGCCTTCTGCGGTGCCACTCTTTCCAGTATCTTCTCTTCCTTTTTTCTCCCCCCCCTCCTGTCCTCACTGGCTCGTCTGTCCTCCCCACCTTCTCTTGGTCAGATCAGACTGTCCTGCATTCTTGACATTCCAACTGCGTATGTTAGAAATTCCACCCGGCTGCTGTGGGCTGGAGCAATCTCCGCTCCTCCTTCTCCATCCCATCTCTACATCTGCTTTACTCTCAACAAGCCTGACCCCAGAAACTTTATCTCCTAAATATATGAATGAACGCATTAGAGCTTAACGTTAAGCTCATCAGCCCCCCCCAGTCTGCGAAGAAACATCAAGGTGAGCAGAGTCACACGACAAGCAGCGTGGAAGGCCTTGAGACAGGCTTTATACACAGAACAATGGTGAGAGGGAGATAACACACAGAGTCTGATGACAAAAGCCGTGCTTATGGAGGCCACAGTGAGAGCAGTAAAAGAGGAGGGCCAGACAAGCATCGGGAGAAAAACAGGAACGATGACGTACAAACAACAAAGAGGAAGCTACTGACATTACAGCTCTCAAAACTGGATTAGCACAGAGATAACTCTAAAAAAGGTAACAACAAACAGCTGGAGCAACTCAACGTGTTCAATTAGCTTTAAACAACAGTTGGAGCTCAGCTGTGTTTTGCTGAAGTATTTTACACCCACTTTGTTCTATTTTGGTTCCACAAATTTAAATGGAGTTAGGATTAAATGCAAAAGATGAACACAAGAAAAGAGAAAATAAGTGGAAGGAAAAAGAAAAAAAGGAATTCCTATTTCCTTAAGTGGTAGTCGCTGAATTTGATTAAGCCGTTTGAGAATCACATGCCTGTGATGATGGAAACCTTTCTGCTGTATGTTTATTGTCATGTCCTGCTGATAAATGAGCCACCCGTCTTTTGCCTTTAATGGGTTTACTTCCATCTTTCCTTCAACTGTGACCTACTTCTTTGTCCCTGCTAAAAGAAAAGCCCCACAGCATAATGCAGCCACCACCGTGGTTTCACAGAGAGGTAAGGATAAAGTGCACTGTTGGTATTTTGGTGGATGGCCACGCCCTGGAGGGTGTGCTCGAATCGTTCCAAGTTTATATTTTACAAATTGAAGAGCACTAACTGGAATATATTAGTATAACCTATCCACCTTTAAAAAAAAAAAAAAAAAATCTCCAAAACTTTATTACTAACCTCATAAACACTTTTTATGGTGCCGTGTTCACTGGAGGTTTTAAATAAACCTCAGAGGCTTCTGAAGAACAGATTGCAATAGGTTAGTTCTTATTTTAGGGGATTCAATTATATGCAATAAAAATACTTTTAAGTTCTGAATTGCGATGTATCGACACGCCGAACACCACTACACAGCGTGTGACGCTAGACTAACTCGACACTATAATGCAGTGCAGGTTTGTTACATAAACGTCAGCAACGAAGCTGCAAAGGGGAAAGCGTGAAAAGGAGAAGAAGAGATTTTTGCATAATGCGGCTGCAGCTGCGCGAATGGAAAAAACTCAATAATGAAACGTTGAATCCAGGTAGATTCCTCGGCCCTGGGTGTGGCCCAGTCAGGAGAGCAGCTTTTTTTTTTTTTCCATGTCCCACATTGGAGTTTCTATAACAGAATGATGGTTTCATAATGAGAACAGGGACAAAGCCGGAGAAAAGGGCGGAGGCTTACAGGCCAGGGAGAGCCTCTTCTTTACATTCTGCTGCTCATGGTTTCCAAGACTTCTACCCTGAGATCACAACAAATAAAGGTTGTGTTTTGACTATCTGAATGCTGTCTTGAATTAGCGACGCTGCATGAGGCCTAAAAGCCTGTCCTCAGGCAGTTGGTGCCATTTTAGCTTGACACAGCTCCATCTTCTTTTGTTGCTTTTCCTCTTTTTAATTGAGCCTGCATAACACATCCCTTACCCCATTCTCCCATGACAAGGCACGCAATAGGAATCAAAGGGTGGAACTCAAGTTGAGCAAGATGGCTTCACTTCTGCAAAAAAAAGAAAGCAAGAAAGAAAAAAAAAACGAGAGCAGCAGAAGGAGCGAAGGAAAACAGCACATGTCGGCAGGATGAGCTGCTCTTTGAGTGACATCCTGTCGTGGGCATATGATCCTCATTGACAGGGTGGATGGATTATGTCACACTCTGGACTGCAATGGCACAAATGCAGCTCGTGACACAGTCTACTTGCGCATTCCTGCCGGCACCCTGAACTCTGGCTGCACAATTATGTAACGTGCACAACATCAAGCTTTCCTCCAGAACCATTTGAACCAGAGAACAGCCTGTGAATGCATTTTTACCTCAGAAAATGTCTCAGCAGAACACAGAGATGAACCTGGAGGGTTAAATACTTTCAGCCCCCTGCTTCCACAACATGTTACTCGCCTTCATAAACATCCAAATAAATTTGAAGAATTTTTCCATCCCTGCCAAATAACCTCGGGTGTTACTGCATTTCTGAGTAAAGACTGCCTCTGTTATTCAGATTTTCACCTATCGCCTACTTGAGCGCAGGCTTCCTCCTTGGCCTGTCATGAACTCAGCATATTTTAAGGAAGCTGGAGATGGAGCTTCTTCATGTGTTCTTGATCTTTAGAACATTTCCAGTTTGAATTAAAACTTTAGTTAAACACAGACTCTCTATATGTGATGCTCTAAGTTCTACAGTCAAGATTTGGATTTGTTAAGAAATAATTACCCCATTGACATTTTATTTTTTTTGCTAAGTGGGGGTCTAAGTAGTTAAAACCACACAAATCTACCAACAATCCTCGTTCAGATGGTTGCAGTGTGAGTTTACAGTTTTTCCAAACTGAATGTGTGATTTTTTTTGTGTGCTATAAATCAGAGCTCCTCAGAGTCAAAGGGTCTGGGAGGAAAGGCAGCAGGCCTCCAGCCAGAACTCCTAAAACATCCCATCTAAACCCGCACGAAGCGCAGAGTATCAGAAATGAAGGAAAATGAACATCAAACTGGCGAATATATGGAATATTATATTAATAATGCGTTTTTTTTCACAGAACATATCTACGCAAAGTGGGTCATGAAGACACAACGGGCTAAAGCAGGCTGAAAGGAGCGAGCAGAGCAACACACAGACGGAACACATTCATCCAGCCCCACCGGTTCGATTCGGTTCGGTTCGCTGCTCCTCAGCGCTTCCTGGATCATCCCGAACCCTCGGCTGAAGTTCGCCGCTCCGCCTCGCCCACCGTGGAATCCTCCCTGGAGCTTTCCAGGGTGTGTCGGTGGATTTCCTCCACATTCATGCTGGCAGACTTCTTAAAGGTCGGACTCAGTTCGTGGACCGCGAGGCGCTTCTCACCGCCGGAGCGGCAGCGGAGGACTTCAGCCCCTCTTCTTCTCTTTTCCTTTTTTCTTTACTTTTCTTTTTTTTTCTACACAACTCCTGTCTGTCCCAGTCCTCCCTCCCTCTATATCTCGCACACGTTCACACGCCCAGTCCACACGCACAAAACCGGCTTCCCACTCCGATCAGCTGGCAGCGTGATGACGTAGGCATCACGAGAAACTCACGTCAGAGGCGCGCTCACGCAAGAGAAACTGCACGCAATAATGAGGCAGCAGATTGCTCTGATTGTCTTTTTTTTTCCTACATGGAAACATGAAGGCATTTACTTCAGATAGATAAATATTGTTTACCTATAACTAAACGATCCAAACGGATTTTGACCCTACAGTTATATTTTAAGGTTTTCCAACATTTATTTCAGGTCACAAACATTTATTAGACTACTCCAAAACCTGTATGGTGTTTCTATTTTAGCTGAAGAAGTGGACTTACTGCTGTGTATTAGATCATTTTCCTATCTTAGCTCATAATATGAAGCCACTACTAATTTTAGCTCTGTGGATGGTGGTCATGTTCTCCACCATGGGGGTTCAGGATAGGGGCCAGTTCCCCCTTAGGCTATGGCCTCTGTAATGAAGTCTAAGGACAAAAAAAAAAAAAAAAGAAACAACAAAAGCCCAGTGTTGATGATATGCGTTGAAAAAGACATGGTGACTGATACTTAGAGCCACTTAATTGTTTTCCTTTACAGTTTTGTTGTAGTGATATAAAAGTCAAGGTGATAGCTTCAATCATATTGAGATCTAAGCACAGTTTTCATCTTTGATATTTTTAAAACCAAATAAGGAAAAATACTCTCATTTTTGAAAGCTCAGTTGATCAGTTTTACTTACGTTTTAGTTCTAATTTGCTTAAAACTGATAATTGTCATTTAATATGAGTAAAAAAATGTGCAATATTCCCAAGAATAGCTTTATTTGATCTTTTAATAGATATATCTTTAGCAACTAATTATTTTGGTTGCTTTTGATTTCCCATGGTAAGGGATTTCTAATTTTAGGCAAGTTAAATGGATGTTTTCAATTGGAGCAACAATTCTCTTCATATGTGACTTCATTCAGTGCAGAATCACAAGTAGCTCTTTGGTTTTGCAGCTCTCAAAATATTTTAAATGATAAATTATTGCCCTGTGTTTGGTTTCATGCTTTTCTGTGCCCCATATCTAAATGAACTGGCCCCATCGGGCTCCCCAAAATGGCCTGGAACTGTCACTGTTCTTCACACAATGGAAGGACAACTAGAAATAAAGCTACAGTCTTTCTTTATTGTCACTATTCAATTAAAGGCCAGGGTTGTTAGGCACAACTGGTGTAAGGTTCTCATATCTTAGCTGTAAACTAATTCATCACAACCTTTAACGAACAAGTTATATAAGAGCAGATGAAAAGAGAATCAGTCAAGAAAGATAAGTTATAATAACCAGATAAAAAGGAGTTACCGTAGGATAGCTACTTAGAAATAAATACAGCTTTTAGGTTGCTGCAGTCGACAAAGACTTACCTCACTGTCACCAAGACTCACAGAGCACACACAGCAAAACATGGTGATTTTTATAATTGCTTTGTCAATCCTTTAAACTGAGCACAAGCTTGTAAATAAGTCAGTGTTCTGGGAACTTCGACACAAATTCAACAATTTCCTGCTTCTTTGGAAGTTTTCAATTTCCATCTAGTTCACCACTTGACCCACAACAAGCTGTCTCAGGGGAACTGTTAATCACTCGTTGCTGGGTCTCAGCGTGTCACTTTAACAGCTTTATGACTCATCCACTGTGTCCTTTTAGAGGATTCGTGGGGCTGGAGATCATCATGAATCACTTATTTTTATTAGAACAACACGTTAGGATGAGAACAGTCAGTAAATGGGGAACAATGGGGAGCATGTTTTGGTCTAATCTGTTCCTCATTGCTTTTTTTAGAGAAACATCAGATGTTAAACAAACATTTCACTTAACAGAGGAAAATAGTAAAGAAAAAAATCTTGATGTCAGATAAAATCCTCCCTAGAAATAAACACCTCTCTGCATCTGTATCTGTACGTATTTAAAACAGCACAACCTACTTCAGCATGTAAGATGATCTAATTTTGCTCTGAAAATATCCAGAGGGTCTGGAGGGAAGCCAGTCAGGTTGACCCTTCTCCATCTGCACTGCAAAACACTCAGCCTGACTGAGCTTACATTTATTTTATGCACAAGCCCTTCCAAATCTTAGTTGGCATGTTTAGAAAAGCTGTAAAGCTGTCACCAACAACAGCCCTGCAAGCACACCCCAGAGCATTTAAAGGGATAGTCCAGGATCTTTAAACTCTGTCTTTGTTCTAAACAGCTAATATCTTCCCTGCAGTAGATAACTCTCTCCTTGTCTTTGTTTCATATAAATCTACACTAAAATTACAACTTTGTAGAGTCAATCAATGTTCAGAAGAACAAAACAAAAATTCATGGTGGTAAATGTAACAGATATTTTAATAAGCTTTACAAAGTCTTTAGATTTTAATTCTGTTTTCATTCAACAAAAGTTTATGATATCCAATAGACAAGGAGGCAAATCTGACTTCTGTCCTCTAGAAGACTCATCCAGATTTTCTAAGTGAGGTCGACACTCTGTCTACTTTTAAAACTAGCCTTAAAACCATCATTTTTCATAGAATTTAGTTGTATTAAGCGTCTGGCTATTTTGAAATATGTCTATAGTTATGCTGCTTTAGGCTAAGACTACTGGATGACCTTCTGTTGCTCTAAATGGATGTACAACTGAATCATATGTAATTATTATTGAAAAAATACCTTTGGTTCTTGATGTGTCTGTATATTTTCATCATAAAATGGGGAAATTGACTGCATTTTTCTAATGATAACATTAACATCCCTTCATTCGTTTCTCATTGAAAACCAATGAGACCATTTATTTATTATAACCATTTATTCAACTTTGTTTCTTTCCAAAATGAATCTATTGAACGAGCGGCTCTTCCTGTGAACTATAATGTAGCCTCTCTGCCTTTTATTAAGATAATGAACAAGTGTCTGCTGCCATGACCTCTTTGTATTTGTGCTTTTTTCATCAATTTTTATCTTGGACCAATGTGATCAAAATGAGTCGTTCCTTTCCACTATCGCCACACACCTGCTCAGTATAAGGGATTGCTGCAAAGGTTGCATTTTTTTGGGCTTGCTTATATAATCTGTTTTTAACTAGTTATGTTATACACAGACTTTAACTGTCTTGTATTACAGTAAAAAAGAAACTACATTATGTGTCACTATATGAAACTGTCTATATGGTTTGATTTTGCTTTTAAATTAGCTGTGTATTTCTTGAGAATTAAAAATACATCTGACCTGCTTTTTAAAGTGTCTTTAGATTCAGATTTTTTGTCAAATGGTTCTACATAAATTAAAGAGTTTTCACTAATCTGGGAAAAGAAAGTTGTGCATCACCAACAATCTTCTAGTGTGAAACGTGCAGAGAGCAGAACGTGTAAAGAGATTTCCATAAAAAGCAACAACTTTGTCCTAAAATTATGCTATAAAAACATCTAATTTCGTCACAATACTGAAATATATTAACGTTTTATATCTAAATATCCTTTATTCTCTACATCCTCCATTACTTTCTGTCCTACTCAAGCTGTTTGTATGAATTCCTAGCAGGCAGCTGTATCAGTTTTAAGGTGAAAGTCAGTAGGAAAACATTTTGTATAGTGTCTGTATCACACTGTGAACTTTGTCACTCCAGCATGGATAAATGCTACGTGTCATCTCTGACTCAGCATGGTGATTTATCCCCTTTCTTCCTCCTGTTCTTCTGCAGTTCAGAGATGTGGAGAAGCAGGAATGACTTGTTTAAGATCTGTTTCTGAACTATTTTGCAGGCGCATAAGTGTGAAAATAAACCTCAACATTTGGTGGCCTTAGCTTGGATACAGTTAGAGTTTTCTTTACAAAGTACCAAAGCTTGCTTTAATGATTTAGAAAATAAAAACAAAAAAGAAACAAGGTGCAAACAGGTGCAAATGCGCAGTATGTTTCTTTTTTGTTTGCAGCATTTTTCTCTGGCTTTTGTTTTTTTGTGCTTGTGTGTTTTGGAGTTGGCATCACACATGTTTTTGCGGCTTGTTTCGTTCTTTACTGATTATTTGCACCAGTCGGCCACCATACTTAAAGTCTACAAAGATGAAGATCAGTTGGATTATGTCTGTCTTTGCGTGTGGGATCTATGAGGTAGATAAATATGACGTTGTGCAGTCATTTTTTTTCAATGGAGTTATAGAAATAAACTAACTTTTCGATGATCTTGTCTTTTGTTAAACTAAACTTCAAGTTTCTCTTTTATCACTCAACATCTTATTTTCTATTTGTGCTACCTTTTAGATTTATTGAAGGGGAAGGGGGAATAAGGACTGATTGAAGCCTGATGATTGTTTACTAGAAGGTGTTCATCAGGAATATTAAATGACTGTAAATCATGTAATTTTCAGAATTATAATCAGACAGATGAGATCTTGCTGGAGAAGTTGAACCAGCTAGGAATTAAGGCTGTGCGGTTAATCGATTGTTTTGATTAATATACATTTTCGCTTGTAGAGATTTAATTTTTTGAAAATCAAGGTTTCTTTCCACCAGTAAGTTAATCACGTTTTGTTTTTTAATGTGTGTACTATACATCCATCCATCTTTTCCCGGTTATTTCATCCTGCAGTCTATGACAGAGAGGCGGGGTTCACCCTGGACAGGTCGCCAGTCTGCCGCAGAGCAACGCAGAAACACATAACCATGCATATGCATTTAGTGATGCCAGTTAACCTTCATGTTTTTGGACTGTGGTGGGAAGCCGAAGAACCCACCCATACATAAATAGAACATGCAAACTCCGTGCAGAAAGACCTGCAGGATTCGGATCCAGAACCTTCCTGCTGCAAGGCAACTGTGCTACATACTGTTCCAGCGTGCAGCCCAGATGTGTTCTAATAACTGATAAATTACCTTACTGTTTAATGCCACTAGCTGCAAACATTTAGTGTGTTACAGTTTCACTTTTTGTTATGAAACACGTTCAACATAATTGTTTGACAGAATTTTTCCCAGCTTGAATTTCTTTGCCCTTTATATTAAGGCTATCTCTCCCAGACGGGGGAGATTGTTCTTGAAAGCAGTATATGTCATTTGTAACTTTTATTATGAAACTTGAAGTGTTGAACTGAAGTGAGAGAAAAGAAAAATAAAATAAAATAAATTAAAAGGATTTGTTTGGAAATAAAACTGGAGGTTAGATCAATTGGATATTTATACTGAAAAAAATAGTTTTTATGTATTTTAGGCCAGTTAAATACTCTTTATATTTAGTCATACCTGCTTTATATAAATAAAGGTCTTAAAATACAGCTGTGACTATTTAATATTTTTGCGCTTCCTGTACAAAGGCAGGAAGACTTCATGAGAAAAAGCGTGATCAACTCACATTATGGTTTAGTCATGTTGTTACTGATGGTTATTTTATACTGAATTTTCTCGTTATATCAGGTTATCACAATTTAAGTTCTGATTAAGTGGACATTGTGACAAAAAGGGATGTAAACAAAAGGAAAAGAAATTTCAACTTAGAACTGTTAGCTCTCGCTGACACAACGTTCCCCTTTAAGAGGGGTGTGTCCTGTTGCCATGGTGAAACGTTAGTTCCAGAACAAACAAAAGAAGCAGCAGAGCTGCTTCTGTTGAAATTAACAAACCCATGCTGGTGTGGTAAAAACAAACTAACAACAACAACAAAAACAAAAGTAGTCACATTCATTTAAGCAGTTAGATTGTGTTTGAAATTTGTATCTCTTTCATCTTGAAATATTTAATAAGCAAAGACACCATCATGTCAGAGGAGAAGAACAACAATAGGCTTCTGCTGCCACACAGGAAAAAGAAGAAGAAAACAAATAAAGTTTGTGCTACTGACCCAACACTGAAAGGTAAAGATTTTTATATTTTTTAAGAGGTAAAAGAGTATATGTGCATAATATCCCAATTTACAAAAATAAAAGCACATCAAAAACAGCGAGGCACTTTTAGTTTTTTCTAACGAGCATTTTATTAGTTTCATGGATAAAATATTTTGACCCCAAATTCTTTTGAAATAACATAAAGTAAACTTAATGTTAAAGTAAACTTAATACACTATCTTACATGAAGAACATTAGTTAAGCAATTAGAAGTGAAATAACCTGTCAAAAAGAAGGTTGAAATTATTTTAGTTAAAATTGGTAAATAAACCTCTAATTCTTGCTAAGTTTAATATGCACTGACTATGAATTAAATAAGCTTTATTTTCCTACCTAAGTTTTTACGTAGTGTGACACATGAAATGCTGTAATCTGCTATTAAGCTCTCAACCTTTAGATACAGATCAGACCTTGCTGTAGAAGTTGAACCGACTTGGAGACTCGTTCATTTGGTGTTCCTTCTTTAACAAGAAACCAAAATGTATTTCACTGGGATTTTAAGTAATTAGTAAATTAAAGTAGTGCAACATTGTGACATGGACAAATATATCTATATTTTCAATTTATTAATTATTATTATTATTTTTTACAAAAAAACATCAGAAAATATGACATGCCAATGTATTAAGCCCCATTAACTCAGATCATCTTCCACATCCCTTACAGAGCGTCCACACATCATGATGCTCCAACCGTCTCCATGTTACAGTCATTCAATAATGTGTTTGGAGGGATTTGTGGTACTCGTTTCCTCTTACTCATATTGCATGTAAACCAAAAAGTTCATTTTGATTCTTCCTGACCAGAAGCCCTTGTTTTTTTCTTAGAAAATAGCTTAACTAAAAAGAAATGTCTGTTTTTGTTTGTTCGTTTGTTTTTCTACAGCAGCTTTCTTCTGCAGCAGCTTTCTTATTGTCACTCTAGAGTTATTTTGGGTGCACTATGTTCTGGTGCTTTAGCAGATGAGTTGTTCCTTTTCCGATGTTTTATGAGACATAGAACGGTGCTTCACGAAATATTAAACCTTCCCACAATTCCTTCCTTGACCTGTCTGCTGTGTTTTCTGGTCTTTGCTAAACATTTTATTCACTAATATTCTTAAACAAACCCCTTATGATCACATGTAGGACACTGCCTTGCTTTGTGCTGTTGTCAACTGAAGTTTCAAAGAGTATGAATATTTTTGCAAAGCACTGTTAGCTTGGCTAGCTAAAAAGAGAAGTCCTCCAAGTTAAAGTGTGGGCAATGTGGAATAGAAAGTACGTGTTGCTACTGAGGAATCAAATTCAAGAGATGATATGTTTATTTTGCCTGCCTGCAGAGAAACCTGAGAGATTATCTTCAATACCCCAGCTGCCCCCTCAGGATTCAGGTCAGATTCAACTTCCTGATCTCAGAGCTGCAGGTAAAACAGCCAGGGGTCATTGCTCTTGCGGTGCCTTGAACATCAAAGAGCAACGCAAAGATTCAAAAAGTCTCCTTGCAGAGACTTCTGCAACCAGTGACAGCAAACAACCTGCGCATGCACTGGAGCTCAGCCTCCAGGCCAGGGAGAGCCTGAGGTGGGAAGGAATGCTGCAGGACCCACAGGAGGAGGCGAGGAGGCTGGAGGGGTACAGAGCCAGCAGGCGACAGCGTTACATCACACACAGAGAGGCTCTGTTGAAAGACACCCAGCAGAACTGAAGACATCAGAAGACTAATTAAAAAAAACAGTCGGTGCTAAGTACTAAATTTAGGGCTTATTAATGTTTATCATTTTAGGATTCGCAGGACAACAAATGAACAGTGGCTTTACATACAACTTGTATGGAGTTCTGCTTTTTTTTTAATTTGCCATGCTTTGAAAAGAACCACCAGAGCTTCTTCTTCTGAATGGGAATATCAGAAGATTTCCACACTTCTGCTCATGCTTTTAAAGTACTTAACAGTGGAAGGAAAAGTTAAAAGTAAGACAACAGCCAAAGATAAAGTGAGACATTTAAATCTGAACCAATGGTGATTATGCTTTTCTAAAAAAAAAGAAACAGTGTCACAAAGTAAAATGTGTTCAAATGCTAAAGTTGTCAGTTGGATGAGTCAAAAAACACACAATACCAGGCCCTGAGTTTATTTCTGCTGTTTTGGTTTGCATTGTTTTCACCGAACTGAAGAAAGAGAAAGAATCTTCCAAAAAATCTTTCACTTGCTATAATAGGTTTTAGTTTCGCTGATGCTTTAATAGTCATGGTGTCTTTATGAGCACTGGTTATGGTGTTTTTTTTTTTTTTTACCTCACCTAAGAATAATGGAAATGGTTCAGGCATCCCCAATCTCGGTCCTCGAGGGCCGCTGTCCTGCAGCCTTTAGAGGTTTCCCTGCTTCAGCTCAACTGATTCTGATGACTGCAGTTCAGCAAAAGGCTGTTAATCAGCTATCAATGGAAATCAGATGTGCTGAAACAGGGAAACCTCTAAAAGTTGCAGGACACTGGCCCTCGAGGACCGAGATTGGGGATGCCTGGTTTAGATGATTGAAATAGAAATCAGTGCTAAACTGACTTATTGGGAATTAGTTCAAGTCATCCGTTACACTGGAAAAGAGCACAGAGACAGATTTTCACTTTAAACAGCTGTATAGATTGACTCTTTTTGATTTTGATAGCTACCATATGTTCGGGAACACATTTGTTTTAAAATCGCTGCATTGTCTTCCTGTATCCAGGATGGATTTTAAGGTTCTTTTAGTGGTTTATAGATGTCTTAATGGTCTCGGCCTTCTTTTTTATTGGACCTTCTTTTAAATTATGAGCCCTAGCGGACCCTGAGGTCCTCTGGTACTAGCCTGAGTGGATTTGATTTGATGTTGGGGCAGCCCTTCATGCAGGACTGTAAAGGAAATAGCAAACATGTAGTAGAAGTTCCTCTGGTCAGCTGTGAAAACTGGGCTATTTAGCTTATATGGTGGACGAATAAACACTGCACACAACTTCCACAATGTGACACTAGGAGGTGAAGCAAAAACCTGGGACTGGTCTGGAGATGAACCTTCCAACAGGGCCAGGACCTTAAACATTTAACTATAATATACTGGTCTAGGTCAAAGCATATCATGTTTGAATGGTCTAGTCAAAGTCCAGAACTATATTGATTGATGTGTGACATTTACACATGCTCTCCATTCTCTCAGACTGAGCTTGAGTTATTGCACTACAAAGTATTGCCATAAATAATGTTATCTCTATGTGTAAAGCGAATAGAAACACACTCCTAAAAGAACTGTAACTTCAGAGACAATGTGCTGAACACTAAAACCTTTTGGGTTTTATTTGAAATAAAAAAGATGGTCCCTTTTCTTGCTACTAAATAGTTTATTTATTTTAATCTATCATTAAATCCAAATTAAACAACTTTGAAGTTTGTAGATGTGATGGGAGAAAATGGAACAAACAAAACAAAAAAGTAAATCCTGTAACAGTTGTTGACTAAAGCAGTAAAAATAATGAAATGATCCTTGTTTTTCTAAATAAACTTTTTTTTCTAAACTGTAAGTATTCAAAGTGTATAATTTGTCAAAGGTTACTAAGGTTTGTGTTGCAGAGAGCAATGGATAATTGAAATAAATCTGACTTTGGTGTTTTATGCAATTTTACATGCCACATTTTTTTTTATTATTAATCACATTTTACTCAATTATTCAATAGCAAGAGAACCACAGCGACTCAAGTGTTGGGAAATTATGTAAATACTTAAATCACCACCAGCTTGCTTATGTCCAGCCAGTTGTTTTAGAAATGGTGGAACAATACCTGAGGTGGACAACAGGTGGCAGGAGAGATACGTTCTCCTTGATCCAACCAATGCATCAGACAGTAAGCAACACCAGTGTTTTCATGTGATGAACATAAAGAAAACCAACTTCAGTTCTGAAAAGATGATTTTTTTTTCAATGATAACAGAAAATCTGTTGGATTCATCACAAATCAGCTCTGATGCCTTTTATAATTATTTTTATTATTATCAGAGTTGAAGAAGCCTTTTATTTGCCCAGAGAAAACAAACCTATTTTTTCTATGCTGTATTGAAAATACATTAAATATCTGGCAATGTTACCAGATTAGGAATGAAATACTGTACTGTTTCAGGTCTGCAGCTGGAATGGACGGTCTCTTATAATGATTTCTCCCTGCTTTTTGTCTTAACAGGTTAAAATTACATTGATTTGCTCCATTTGTCGATTTTATTGTCAACAATTTGCATACAATTCATGAATAATCAGATTTATTTTTAAATAATTTTGAGGTACAATATAGAGAATAACAAAATCAAGAGCTACTACTTGTCTTTTATATGTTAAAATGTCTACTTGTGTCCCTAAAGCTATGTAACTATTTGTATGATCTGTATGAAATCAATAAATAGATAAAGATAGCTGTTATGTTTGTTAGGTGATAATCTAAGAAATGAAAGAAAAATACATTTATGGTGAAATTTTGGTCTCACAGTGTCTTTGTTTTTGGGTTCCTAGAGGGCATTCCCCCACCAACCAACATGAGCGCTTTGTTACTGTTGCCTGTTTCAGCATCTCGTTTTCAAAGACCTGACCACCCCCCCTCTGTTCTGCTAATCCCATCCATCCAAAGCCCACACTACGACCTCTGACTTATTGACCCATGCGTGCCAGAGCACCCATCAAGTCCACTTAGGTTTTACCAGCAATTGCATCCAGGTAAAATGCTGCATTTTCAAATGGAAAACATACTATGGCACAATTTACACCATGTCTCTGAAACTACACTACTCAGACACTCCTGTGTAAACAACATTTATTGTTAAAAAAACAGATACGTAAATATCAGGACTAACAAAGTCCCAAAGCTGCATCCGTCTGAGGTATCAGTTGTGTTGGACTCCCTGCTAGAGGAAAGCATTGTAAAGTTTACTAGTTCCAGAACATAGATCTATGAACTATTTGCATCTCCAGACAGCTTGTCCTTTATTGGAACTGTGCAGCAGCCAGATGATGTTGTAGCTGCTTGCACGTGGAGGATTTGATGCAGATCAGGTAACCTGAAGCCAGCTGGGATCATCCAATCTGTCAAACACAGTAAACAATAAACTGTAAATTTGCAGCTTTTTTATTTAAAACCTTTGTTCCCCTCGTAGGCTATTCAGAGTGAAGACAATCTCTTGGATTAAAATAATTTATGAAAGAAAGAAAGAAAGAAAGAAAGAAAGAAAGAAAGTAAGAAAGAAAGAAAGAAAGAAAGAAAGAAAGAAAGAAAGAAAGAAAGA
>JAUZNJ010054692.1:0-19060 GCA_034780135.1 Jordanella pulchra | reverse complement strand
AAAAGCCAACATTTATGTGATTGAAATTCATCATCAACACTTGTGCAGTGGCAATTCTACACCAAATTTAGGGGGCAGTGTTTTTCAATGGGGGCACCAAATAAAGGAATGACTCACAAAAAAAGGCCAAAAGTTCGTTTGAAATATTAAGGGAACCAGAGATCCTTCTGTTGATCTGGAAACCTCCGTTAAGCAGATGAAACCTGTGATCATATATCAATATGCCTAAAGCTAAACATGCAACAACTTCATATTTATATCCTCATCAAAATAAGACTGTAAAGCTCAAAACAAATGTCATAATCAATTGCATTTGTAAATTGCCATTAATTTATCATAAATCTATCTAGTATTATGATTCTACACAGGAGCCATAACAGGGGACAGAACCAGTTCTACTGGGGCACTGGCCCCAGTTGTCCTCTGGTCTAGAACCTCCCATGCTGTTGTGCTGTGAAGGGCTTAAAGAACAGGATAATAAAGTCCAAGAAATAGTGTAGGTCCACACCTCTGGTTGGAGAACATGCTAGAACATGCTGACTGGTTCTGGGTATTTATTGAGGACTGAATGAATGTTAAAATGATTGTAAAATAAGTCCAGTCTGGACCTTTTCAAAAGCCAAGTAAGGTGAAAAAAAGGGTAACATTCTGGCTGGTATGGTAGCCAAGTTATATGAATAATGCAACAACTATTTTGGTAAAACAGTTTTATAAACAGGACTGAGCTAATAGTATGTTGAATTTGTCTCTAGGTTGGAACTCGGTTCTGAAAACAACACTGCAAATAAGTTGAACATTTTCTAGTGTAAGGAAGGTGCGGATTTGCTAAATTAAAAAGAATCAAATTGGGGTTAATATTATGTCAGTTAATTAGTGATTTAAATACACCATGCCTTGGTTTGTTTATTAGCCCTGGGTAAAGAAGTCATTAAAATAACATTTTCCCCCTACTTTTTATATTTAAACAGTATTACCAACTTTTTATTGAATGCAATTAGTCACATTTACAGCACTTCTGTTTTTACACGCTTTCCTCTACCTTTTGGGGTGGGGGTTAATCAGTGACAACAGGAAGGCATAATATTCTAGGTAACAGCCCTTTAGTCTGACAATCAGCAACATGTGTATTGTTTCTTTGGCACCTGGGTTCTAAGTGGCCTGTTAAAAAGTCATTATCAGTCTGTTAGCAGTCTAACAGGCAGACAAAGAGTTTCTTGGTGCCAGACAAGTCCGGCGTTGCTTGTAAAGTAATTGTAAGTCCAACCCTTGGCTCTGTTATTGCCTTTATACGTTCCTTACTTGCTCTTTAGTACCTTGTAAATTAATTAACCAATGCAAAATGGCATCATGTTTAATGACAAGGAATTACTGAATCCAATTTATATTTATTTTGGGAATTTATTTTCACAATCAACATTGTAGTGTTTATAACCATGAAATGCATTAAATTAATGGCGTATATCATTGTGCTCAAATTCAGAACATTTACACAGCCTTATCCTTTATTTTTTCCCTCAGCAATCTGATCTGAATTCCTTCCTCTGGACCATTAAACGGGATCCTCCATCGTATTTTTATGGTACAATCCATGTTCCCTACACCCGTGTTTGGGACTTCATCCCTGAAAACTCCAAGCAAGCCTTCCAAGAGAGCAACATTGTTTACTTTGAGTTGGACCTGACTGACCCTTACACCATCTCAGCCCTGACCAGCTGTCAGCTGCTTCCCCAGGGGGAAAACCTGCAGGACGTCCTACCAAGGGACATCTACAGGAGACTTAAAAGACATCTTGAGTATGTAAAACTCATGATGCCATCTTGGATGACCCCAGATCAGAGGGGGAAAGGACTCTATGCAGACTACCTCTTTAATGCCATCGCTGGGAATTGGGAAAGGAAGCGTCCTGTGTGGGTGATGCTGATGGTGAACTCTTTAACTGAGGCAGACATTAAGACTAGAGGGGTTCCAGTGCTGGACCTTTACTTGGCCCAGGAGGCGGAGAGGATGAGGAAGAGAACAGGAGCAGTGGAGAAGGTGGAAGAACAATGTCATCCGCTTAATGGTCTCAATTTCTCTCAGGTGAGTTTGAACCTTTCTTGCATTAAATCTACTTATTTTTGTTTATGCATTGCTTCAGCAGGATTTGTAATCAAGATTAATTGTATAGGTTTGCATTGCTAATATGATAAGGCTGTATGTCTTTAAGACAACTTTGCATTTGTTCTTCATAACTTTTGACTTGTGCTGTGAAAGTTTAATTCTCTGGGTGTAAAAAATACCACAGAAGAATCCCTGATGCAGTTTTTGTTGTTGGTATTTTCATATTTTGTTCTTCTCTAAAACTCTCAGATCCCTTTAAGACCCATAGTCATCAGATAAAATTGCCTAAATACCATGTGAAAGGTCTGTGTCTTTTTGAGTGGATACAAGATGAAAGATAAAAGTTGAAATTGATGATTGAAAGCAAAAACACACTTTGTTACCTACATAATCTTTTCATTTGCGAACCACAAGTTCAAAACATTCTCCAATAAATCTAATAGGATTGACCCTGTGATGTTCTGATTCCTTATCCCCTCCATCCTCGTCTCTCCCAATGAGAAACTCAACAGCTCCATCTCGTTAGCTCTTCCTCCAATTTCCTAATACTTCTCTTAGGTCCTCATCCTTCTTAATAGCTGGTTTCTTTCTATTTAAACGCTCCTGTGCTTCCCTTTTCACCACTAGGACTCGTTTCCATCATGCTCTCCAGAAAAACTTACAGTTACTCTCAAGCATGTGTCCCTAATAGCATTTGCTGTGAAGTTATCTGGAAGCACCTCCTGGCCTCCAGACTCTGTCACAAATCCTCCCTGAAAGCCACACAACTTTATTCCTCATTTAGCTTCCACTACTTTGTCCTCTTCATCTTTCTCACCATCAAAGTCTTCATAAACACCACCATTGTATGCTGTCTTGCAATACTCTCACCTACCATTACATTGCAGTCACTGAATTCCTTCAGATCATATTTTCCAAGTGAGATGCAATGTACCCCTAACTCCACTCATATATATAATCCAGTTCTCATATCTCTTATCGTTTACTCCAGCCATTTCAATTCCCTTTACATGATCTACAACTACCTGTCCTTCTTCATTCCTGTTCTCGATACCAAACCAGTCAATTACTTCTGCATCACCTCTGTGCCCTGTTTCAATATGTCCATTGAGATCTGCATCATTTACTGCTCATTGTCCTAAGGGGATAATCTGAATCACCTACACCTACCTACTCACTTCATCATTTCTCCTTCTCATCTAACTCACATTCTACCTGTGGGGCATAACCAACAAAGATATTACTCATCACTCCTCCAATGTTTTGATTCGAACGCAATATCCTATCTGACACTCAAGAAAATTCTTGACAAACTTTTTCTTTAGGAAAACTCTTACGCTATTTCTCCATCCAACTTAGTATGATACAGCAGCTACAGTTTTTTTTCAGTTAGCTGGCCAATGTTTCCAGCTAATAAAAAACATTTCAGTTTGGGTCATCTTTCCTTATTCTCCAAAGTGTGTGTGTTTTTTTTTCTTACAGGGACCTGGTAGGGCTAAGAATGTATGGATGTACTAAAAGTAAAAAGATGTGGTTGGCTGATGAGCTTTTCACCTAAAAAAAATATCCCAAAACATTACTGTCTGAATCGGCCATCTTCTCAAATTACACACCAGAATGTGTGGTTAAGTAGAAAGCACTGAAATCATATAACATTGATTACAGTTGAACTTTAATTTAAGGCAGTGTGATTATGCCAAAAAAAAAAAAAAAATCAGAAATGCATTTTCTTTTCACTAAAGTTGCAATTTTCCTCTGCTCTAACCACAAGCATATAAATGTTGGGCTCTCTGTGTGTCTGTCTATCTATTCTACATATTTTTTAAAGTATGTTCACAGAAGCCTCTCATTTTGTTTTTCCACAGATTAGTAAAGTAGAGGAAGGTGTGCTAATAATTAACTGTGCAAACACTCACCAACTTACTCCCTTATGTCTTTATTATTAAGGAAAAATTGATTCTAATAACTCCAGTCAGAATCAGAGAAAAGCAGCCTTGTTCTTCAGATGGCTACACTTGGAGTCCCTTGACTACATGCCTGTCTGCTGCTCTGCACTCTTTTGTGACCTTTTCCGGCTTTGTAAACATATTCAAGGGGTAGCCATTACTATAAAATCATGTTCCATATTACTCAGGGGTTTAAGCATTGATGGTCAGGAGTTAGAGGAATTACTCCTGGATATTTAACAAAACAGCTTGAAGCTCGGGGTGGTGTTATTTTAAAGTAGCTGTTTCTGGGTCCTAAACATACAGCACAACATAGCTTGTATTGGTGCTTGAATGAGGAAGAAAATCAATGCTAAGGAAGTATATGAAGTATAATAATTAAGATGCAAAATCCTTGATGCAGTTTGTCAGTGTTTTGCACAGCTTTTTGGATTAAAGTGTTTTTTCCACCATGCGTTTATGAAGATGGCTATTGAACACTGTTTAAAGAAAAGATGATTCAAATTAACTGCAAATGTTTGATGAAAATAGAACAAACCTTACATGATCTTTTGTCCATCTTCTCAGATTAGAATTGTACAAAAAAGCATACTTTGCAAATTCTTCTTTTTTTCTTTCCAAGTCTCACATAAAGTTTGTATCTTGCAACCAAAGGTGGGAGATGTTAAGTCAACAAGTCATCTCTATGTGATGTATTTGTTCTGCTAAGTCACTGAACCTAGTGAGTCCAATCTGCACAATTTAATTCACTGTGCAGGTTGCACTCACCTGGTTCAGTGGCAATATTCACTCTTGGTTCTAACTTATTAGCCCGGGCTAAATAAATGCTTTCACTCTGCCTCAATATTCCAGTAAACCTTTATCTCAACAATATTCTATTTGAAAGGGCCAGTTCCATTAAAATCCTTTTAAGTTTAGTTGAACTGTAAAACATCTAGACAGAGTGATGATTGAAAGGCATGCTTGGTGGGACAGTACTACCACATCCTCATTCATGGGTGAAAAATGTGCTTTTTCAAGCTAAATTAGATCTTTTCATTTGATTTCCACATTGGAAAGTTGTGGAAATTCATCCAGAACTTTAAAATACAGTTCTGCTAAAAATTGACAAAGTTCTCAGGTCATGTTTCGTATTTATATTCTACAGCACCACCTAAAAGTGAGTTTATGATCTGAGGATTAATGGTTATATACCATGATTTTCATTGTTTTTATGAAGTTTATTTAAAAGAAAGTTCATTTTCATTTTGATGTCAAGAATTATTATTTTTTAAAGCACTGTAAACAATGGCTGAATGGAAGAACGAACAACTTTTTCTGCCATTATGGTTGTAAGGTCTATTTGTGCATCATTGTTTTAGCTGGTGCTTTGCATTTCTGAGTTCTTAAACATGCCTCTACATGGGGTGAACATGTAAATCGCTCACTCTGGTTGCTGGAATCTTGGTTAATGTTGAACATCCATTAGAAAAGTAGCTTAGAGACCAAAGAAACCACCACCTTATTTCAGAGTTAAAATTCTTATTTGCTGCACTAAGAATAATTGCTCTGTGCAAATATCTTTATTTTGCCATTAGTCATATTTACACTTAACTGAAAAGCTAATTTTAAGTGAAGTTTTTAAAGTTTAAACAAAAAGTAGAGTCTGCAATCTAGGATTGACAACAGATCAGAAATAGAGGAAAGTTTTAATGAATGTTTTGCAATCGGGCATGTTGTTCTTAAGTTAACATATCAGCTGACGATAGTGATGTCACTTCCAGCCATGTTTATGTGCATAATAGGAACATCTAGGAAGATGTCAAACGAACAAACAGCTGGTCAGTCATGTGAGGTGAAAGTTAAAAGTTTTCCCATCTCTTTGAGCATTAACCTTTTTCACAACAGCCAGAAACCAGCTCAAGTGAGCGAATAAACTATTTTGCGAATTTGAATTTTCTCAAATTTTGCCGTTTCCATTGAGCTCTTATGATGCAATACTTCCAAAGGCATATTCCACAAAGCTGGTGGAAACACACATAATGTTCTTGACAAAAACTCCGCTTTTAGATTAGATGCTATAAATTCTGCTCCCCCTCTGACCAATTTGTTCAAGTGTCAGCACTCCTGAAGAAATCAACATAGTTTTTTTAATGACAGGGCCCAGTTAAAAATAAACACAGTAGACATTTTTTTCAATACCCACTATTGCCTCAGTGGTCTAACAGTTACTTAAAAAATTAACTAGTTATAGTTACTAGTTAACTTTTCAAAAGAATAACTGAATTAGTAACTCACTTACTGCTCAGTAAAAGTATTTTGTTACAAGCAAAAGTAACTCTGCAGTTACTTTTTATGTTTTTAAAATGTCAAAGAATTAAAAAAAAATCTTCTTCTTATTGAAATTCTAAAGGCAACTAGAAGTTAAATTATGGAGTATCAGTTGTTTGTTGTTAATTATACATTAAACAATTAATTGAAAGGTGTACACATATGAACACATTTAAAACTAATCTGCACTATTTTGTTGTGTGTGGTTTGATAAGTGAGTTGCAATATGAGTGTAGATGTGATCATGTTTCTTGGTTATAAGAAAAGAAAAAAAAGATGTTTTAGCATTTATTCTTTGCATACTGGCAGCTTTCATTTGGCTAAACAATAGGTATGAACCTGAAAAATAATGCTTCTCAAGCAATTTAACAAAAATAGAACATATATTTTGTAACAGAATTAAACAAGGGTTACATTGTTCCTGAATATAATAAACATAACAGGGCTATATGACCCCAGTATTTCTTTGTGAGAAAACGTAAACCATGTAATAAAAAATCAATATAGCCCAAAGAAAGTAACGGACATGTGTTGGTTAAAGACAGCAGCTGTGAGTCAGTGCTTTGAATTACAGCTTCTAACCCATCTTTATAAAGTCTTTGTTTCTGGACATAGTGAGCAAAGCACAGAACCATTTAGCCTTCAGTAGCGCTTTACTGTAGAAACACTGTTGTTCAATCAGTGGCTATCTGAAATCGCCTCCGCTCTCCTCTGTTTTCATGCTAAAGTTGTGCATAGCTGCTGCGTGTGCCACGTGTGCTTACACATGCATGTTGCTGACATATGTGGTCAAACTAGGAAACTGTAGTCCTTATTTATGCACAGTAAATAACAAATGACAAATCTTTTTAAAGCATAGTAATGACTAATGGGTTACTGACTTTTACATTTGAATGAGTTACAGTGCTAGTTACTGGAAAAGTAACATGGTTACTTTAATGTGTTACTTAACAATGTGTTTGTCCCAACACTGACCACCACTACCATGCAGTATCACATTTCACTTATTTGTCAAAATAATAATTTATGTGATTTCAATTTTAAGGTGATAGCGACAAGTTTACATCCTCTCGGCCAGTAAGTAGCGGGCTCACCCACTCTTATTCTGTATTCCTTGCCAAGTGCACTAATTTAACTTACCTGTAGAAGGCAACCTCCTCATGGTCTGTGCGTCATTGCTTCCTATGGTCGGCACCGATGTTCAAAAGCTTAACTGATGTTTACCCTAATTTTGCTTCTTTTTTGTTTTTTTGTTTTTGGCTTGAATTTGAGAAATGTAACACCGAGAAGAAGCCATTTCTCATCTTTATCACAGAACTGCTAAGATCTGGCAATGCTTCAGCTCCATCTTTCATGACTTCAAACTGCTATTTCTATTGGTGCTAAACCCTTTTGTTTCGACGTTGGCCTTGAATCTTTTTTTTGTGGACATTTTGAATGTGTCTTATTTTACTTAATGTAAAAGTGTTCCAGAATATTTAGACTGTATATTTTCAAGTATATAAATTAATTGGTTTAAAGGTGATCATCCTTTTCCTTACAAATAAACAGTTTATTTAAAAATTTGCTTGTTAATACAAATTAAGCCCAGTTAGCTCATTATTCTGAAGCACAAAGCTATTTACTTTCTTTAGTCGGTTCTCTAATCTGGCTAAGCTTGACTGCTCTTATTCTAGGCTAGTGCCCCCATCTTTTGAAGAGGGGGCTCAGTCTTGCCTAATACACTAAGTGTGCTTTTCCAGGACAACAATGGCTGCATGAAGGCCTGCTTTCTCTGACAATGTTGTTGGAAACCCACAGGACATTCCACACCTCAGTGGCGAAGACCTGCTAATGAAAGTGTTGTTTCTTTCCTCCCATCACTGGGTGTAACGGTGCATGGAAATGTGATGAATGCAGGTCTCAGTTTAAGTTTGTGAGAGCAGAGAAGGAATGTTTGAAGCCCATTTAGTTCATTCATTACTGGAAGAACAAGGAAAGCTGAGATGCAGAATGAGATCAGTAGACTCCCCTTTCATTAACGGTATCATGATGTTACCTCTGTTTGACAACCTTGAAACCCTTGCATTTCCTTTTTGACTCAAACTGACAACTACAGGGCTTTGGCTGTGGATAGACAAATAATGCGAGGTTTCAACAATCACAAACAAAATCCATAATTACAGTATACCAAAAATAAAAAGTATATCACAGGTACATAACAAAAAAAGAATACCAGAAATAGAGTTCCTTGTTTTTGTTGCTAATTCTAAAAAGGGAAGCTCATAGTAATTGAAATAAATAACCAAAATGGGAAGGAAAAAGTATTTTTGAAAAGCTACACGAGCAAAAGGGTGAAGTGCTGGCTTGAGTGGATTGTCAAAGTCTATTCATTTGGGGGACCTTTACATGAGTTGAACTTAGGTCGAAATCCGCACATGAAGATCCAGTACGCAGCAACAAATCCTGCACATCAGAAAAAGAACCGGATTGTTCAAAGCACTCAAAAATAATATTTACATTTAATTTGCAATTGAAGAACTAAAAGTCTGGTGGAAGAATTTACAGGGACAGCACTGCTCACAAGGCTTATAGAGACATTAATTAATTTGGACCAAAAGTTGGTCTAAACAAGGCAACACTGACCATGATGTCTCACTTGTTGATTGACTTGCAGATTCACCTGACTTTTGCCCCCATATATAAGGTGGGTCTGCACACAGAAAAATCATGCAGTGTGATGTTAACGTAAAACTTGAGATGTATAAAAAAATTCACATTTGACTTGACGTACGAATTTGCGAAACTTTTGAAATCCACAATAAGATAAAAAGCACTAAAACGTACAGATCAAAAGAATTGTCACTTTCTTCAATTACTTTAGACCGAAGAACTTCAAACTTTTGTTTTCAGTTACTGAAACTGATTCAATTTTATCCTGATGTAATATGGTAACACACCTAAAAAATGATGGAAACAACGGTAGCTGGCTGTAAAATGCAGATATTTTCTGTTGTGGTCTATAAATGCCCATGATTGGGCTGTGCTCAGAGGAGCATAACATCTATGTTTACTCTCATAGAAACACTTTAATTCTAACAGGAAAAAGATGCTGAATCTGAATATCAGTCCAAAACAATCAGATGTGATGATTAATCAGGGATACAAGGTGTAGACCAGGGGTGTCAAAGTGGTTCCAGAAAGGGCCATGTGACTACTGGTTTTCTTTCCATCCAAGCAGTGGCACACCAGACTCCATTCATCCCATCAAGTCATCAGGTTAAGACAAGAGTCAGTTGATGAGATGAATGAAGTCTGGTGTGCTACTGCTTGGGTGGAAAGAAAACCAGCAGCCACACTGCCCTTTCTGGAACCACTTTGACACCTGTGGTGTAGACAATCAAACATGTCGATAAACAGCTGCGGTGTGCGTAATTGTGCAAGGATCAGCATGTTGACAGCTGGAATAATACGGAGTGGTGGGTCGGGTGTTCAGATATCCTGCTGGTACATGATGATGGAGGGCTCAGTAAGGGGTTTAGATTGTCTAACTCAAAGAGAGGCACTAAGGGAACGGCAATCTCTGTGCAAGTTCAAGATTTAAATACCCCTCTGTGTAATAGGAATTTTTCTAGAGGGAGACAATTGACAGATTGGGTATTTAATAGTCATGCTGAGTCATTCCATGACAGCTACATCCATATTTTGCTGATAAAACGAAAATTTTCTTAAACAGATGCACATCAAATCCCAGTGAAAATCCATTAACAAATGGAATCAGAGCAATGACTTCACTTCTATTTTTATTACATTTTCCTTTATAAACAGAGGATTTTCATTACAAAGCTCTGCAGGTATGTATGATGCTCAGAGGTGTGTCACAAATTCTTTAGGCCCCGATTCTTCTAAGTAATATTCCAAGTATGAACAGCGTCTTAAGTCCAAGGCTTTTGTGTATTTCTATCTATTTATCATTTTTGAGTATTTTTTGGAGAATTTCTGGATTATTTTAAACATTAAGTGTAGCAATTTCACTTATTTATATGGTGATGGCCTCTCTAATAGAAACATCGGTGTCACATTAACATTTTAATAATGATTTGTTAAATATTGCAATGATTCAATTCAATTTATTTATGTAGCTCCATTTCACAACACGTCATCTCATGTCACTTTACATAGACAATTCAATCAGATCTCACAGTCAGATTGGTAAAACATTTTATATCTAAGGAAAGCCAGCTGATTACATCTAGTCACTGATTTGCAGGACATGTTTCTTCTGGATTAGCCTGTGGTGACGGTAGATATTTACTTGCATTTTCTCGCTGAATCTGCACCAATCCCCCAAAGATCAGCATTAAGAAATTTAGGCCAATTGAGCTACTAGACACTGCCTTTTGACTTTATCCAAACTATGAAAAAGAAAACGGAGCCAGCAGACCGTTTCTTTTTGACTGATTTCTTTAGTGACTCATGTGACTCAATAAGGTTGTGGGTTGGCCCTTCCGACTATTTTTTCTACTTAACATATTAATTTTTGGTATGGTAAGAATTTTACAAATGGTTTTATGTATCTTATTTATTTATTTTTTTTTTTGAGCTTTTTACGGCACTAGTGGCTCGTTTTTTTTTTTTCTTACAGTAGACTGACAGGAAAGGGGGTATGAGAGAGGGGGGGAGACATGCGGGAAAGGACCACAAGACGGATTCGAACCTAGGTCGCCCGCGTCGAGGACTAAGGCCTCCATACATGGGTCGTGCACTCTAACCCCTGCGCCACCTACACGCCCGGTTTTATGTATCTTGATTTTTTTCCTGCTGCTATTTTTAAGATTTATTCCCTCTGCCAACTTTTAGTATGAAAGTTGCACACTCTTTTACGCACAAGGCCTCCAAACCTCACAGAGAATCTATTGGGTATTGGTCGTATGAAAATGAAAGACATCAGACCCAGCAATGCAGATTACGTGAAAGACACAAACAAGGCAATTTGGGCTTCCATTGCACCTCAGCAGTGCCACAGACTCAATGCTCCTTGCCAGTCCATCCACTGCATCGATCGATGCAGTAATTCATGCAAAAAGAGGCACAGCCAAGTATTTTCACAGAAATAAATATATTTCTGAAAACCTGATATTCCTGTTTAAGATACAATTTTTTTATAATTCTATGAAATATTTTAATCTTTTGAGACACTTAATGTTAATTTTTTTTCTATCTATTGGCCATAATCATCCAAATTACAATAAATTAAATGTTAAAATTATTTCTCTCAATGTGTAATAAAAATGAGTTTACATTCATGTAAGGTATCAAAATAGTGACCTATTTCAAGATAGTCATTTGTTTTAGAGGCAAGTACTATTCTTTTTTTCTTTGTAAACCTAAGTTATTATTGTCACGTTTACTAAGGTAAACCAAACTTTGTCTGACATGGCCAACTAAGGTCAAACAATAAACCCACCAGTGAAGATTTATGCTTAAATATCTGACTGCATGTCCAGATTTAGTTTTAAGTTTTATACTAGGCCTACGCTACGGCCTCTTTTGTGTCAAATCAATGCATTAAAAATGCTAAAGGAACATGTTAAAAGATATAGGTTGAAGGGTGGTGGTAGTCACTTTTCGAATGACAAAGAACAAGTTTTATATGTAGGGCAAACATGCTGAATTTTAACATAGGGTTTAGAGATATTAAGCTAACTAGCAGGAAACTAAATGATAAAACTGTGGAATTTTACATGCAGCCAGTTATATATTACCTTTTAAAGGAATTGATAACTAAAAATGAAGAATGTTTTTGCATGTTTTGCAGTATAAAACATTTAGCTAAAATTAACCCTAAAAACAAGCTTCATCATTTATTAGACTGATACATTTAACTCTTGTTCACCAGTCACAATTCACCACAGCTGTGGGAAATAAGCTACTTACTAAAACTTGTTTCAAAATTTTTAATTTTAAATATGTGATTACAATGACATATCGGAAATACAAGTTCTACCATGATGGTTTGCTATATACTGAATCAACCAAAATGTTTGCTACTGTTATATATTTACATGATGTGAATCTAAAGAAATGTTCCTTCTTCTCAAAAAAAGCCAACCATTCCTCAAAAGCCCTTTAAAATATTATTTTGAGTGTGTCCGTGTGTACCTGATTAAATGGGTACTTGAGTGTGGACAGGTAACAACATAAAAAACATAAACAGAGAGATAATCGGGAAAGTACTGTCGCTATCCAGATCGTTCACTCGGGAAGATTCAGAGCAGAACAACCTGTAGTGATGATCAGTACATGTAGCCAAATATGTGACTAAATTAGCTATACATTTTGACCAGTACTATACTGTTAAAAGTATGCATTTTTACCAGTGCTTAAATTTATTGGTCTAATTAGGGTATTCATCAGGCAGAAGCTTAGCACTGCCATTTAATTGCTCAGGCTAAACAGGTACTCATTCAAATGATGAATGATGTGGACATTGGATTATGTTGCTCCAAGAACATGTCATCATGTGACATATGAACAGGAAATGTGTATTCTTTAGTACCGCAGAAAACAGATGTTTAGTGGATTATTGCAGTCGTTTATTTTCGAATAGCATCAATGCGCCAAGGTTTTAGTCATGATTTATCACCTTACTATATAACTATATTCACTTGTACTTTGTTTTAAGTTTGTTTATAAGATAATTTATTTTGCATTACTCTGCTTTTGATCAGAGGGAATAAACTTTCCATGTGTAATCAGAGCATGAAGTGAATTTGCCTAGTGTGTACTAGCTCATGTAATTACTGTTTAATATTGTTTGTGGGTATAAATGTTTCCATGGACATGTGCATTTCTGTGCTTGTTTCCTAGAGTCCATACCTCGGTATGAAAAAGGGATTTGTGTAGGTATGCACATTAAATGTGCATATACAGCTCTATCATTTAATTACCAACATGTCCTTACAATTGCCTCTCTCTGGTCTCATGCCACACTAAAGGGCTTGATTTCCTCTCCACTGTTGACCAAACAGTGGAGTATTCTATGTCTGGCATTTCCTTAGACATTATCTGTCCATCTGTCTGGATATGTGACACCGGAGAAAAAGATGTGGAGCTCCTCTTATGTTCACATCTTTGCTCTCCAAGAGACTTGATAGATAAAAAAAACAAAAAAACAAAAATAAAAACAACATGTAGTTTAATGCTGTTTTGCCAGTATGTCTTTATAACTCAGTAGTTGGTCTTCTGAAATTTAGTTTAGGAAATGTTGTTCTGTCTGTTTGTCAGAGATTTTAGAAATATTTCTCAGAGATTTCTGTTCACATTGAGCTAATATGTCAATACGGAGCAGCAGATGACTGAAAGCAGCAACAATATTCATGTAAGCTGATATTCTATTGTTTTTTAACCTCTGTCCTAAAGGGCCACTGCTATGTCAATAAATGACTTCCTCCTTCAGTACACCCAATTGTAATGAATGGATAGTATACATGTTTTGGCTGAGCTGCAATCATGAGAGATAGATATGTTATAAAGCAAGGAAATTCTGAAACATGTAGGGCCATGAGCTTTGAGGACCACGGTTAAAAAAGCACCCAATTTAAAATAATTTCCGCAAAGTGTGCAAAAAAGATTCCTAGATATTTACACTACTTTAAGTTTGAACTGTTGGTTCAATGCAAAAAGAATCAAGGCTTTCATGCAGTAAAGGTCATATTCTGACCCCACTATCCTTGATGTTGCAGTTGGAATCAAAATTAGATGGAACGTTTTCTGAGCCACTACTAAATGTAGCCTTAGGTGATCTTCTGGTGCTTGGAGACATTTTGTAAGTTTTTACTTGAAAATATTTTTACAATAGTCTCTTTATTTGACCATTTATGACTAAAATATTGTTTAATGAGCAGCACATCAGTAGTTTAGTGCTGATGCACTTGTAAACCCGGAGACTATTTCCCATTAATTACTTCAGGTCGGAAGTTCCCACACTGTTCTGCGGATGTGACGTCAAGCACATCCATGTTAAATGAGTCCATCCTAACAATCAAATTGTTATATTCAAGATGGATTTTATGGACCGTCAGAAGCATCCAGCTCAACTCAGACACCAATGGCAACTCCAGCTAAGATTAAAAGTTACCTGAAGGTCCTGCAGGTCCAAGTGTAAATAATTTTTTTTCCACTGGTAACACCCCCACTGAACTTCATTTGATGACGTCAAAGAACAAGAAATTGACTCGACATTTAAAGAAAAATCCCAATTTGTTAATGTCCTGTTATATATATATAAAGTATTTACTAGTACAAATGAATAAGATAATAATGGCAAAATCTTGCAATGCATGTCACTAAATCCTCATCATGCATATACATTGCATCATATAAGAGGAGGGTACACAGCCTCCTATCCTAGCTGTTTTTAATAACATTGATCAAAAGTGATTAAATAGCAAAAAGATGTTTTGCATATAAGTGTAAAAAGGGCTACTGATGAAGAGTTATTTGTGTTCTTATTTTCTCCTTTGGTTGCAAACAACTTTTTTTTTCCATAACTGAATTATAAATATGTCAGTGTGTCATAGGAATAAAACCAAAAATGGCTTTTGGCTTGTGAAGGCAGCTGCTGACCCCTACATTATGGTAGTCAGATGGAATTTATGTGGTGCTGAAAAGAATTTTAAATATTTGTTTCTCATTCCAAGACTGAAGATATCCTGCAGTTTCCATAACTATTGATCAAAAGTCAGTGCTGTATGGCTGAGGTGCTTCTAAAATTCTGTGCATGATCAATAAAAGCGAAGAGTCAAATGTATCAGTCACACTGTGCACACATATTAAGCTTATTTTTCTCATGTTCACTTGTTTATTAGAGTCTTTATTATATCTGTCATTGCTCAACTGTGTTGTTTACAAAAGTGCAAGAAAATTGGGGAACAGTTCTATAGGTCTTTGCTGTCAAGTTATGCCCAGTTGGAAGAATTCTAACTAAACTATACATTAAAATTAAGGGATTCTAATAAATAAAACAATGAGTATTAAAGAATGCCATAAACTATAGAAAATATGACTGTGCAGATAGAACCAGTAAGTATCCTTGGCTTTAAAGTCAAAATATGAAAAAACTACACTACCTTTTGGATTACACAGTAATCAAGGGAATATGGTAACAGGAGAGGCGAAAAAAGTTTAAGGCAAAATTACATTTTTAGTTGTTTACAAGAAAAAATAGTATTGTAGTTTTGTTTTTCATTGTCTTTTAATACACTAAATTAACGTTGTCTCCATTTTAGCTGTGTAAGCATGTCTTGCACTTTCCACAAAAAAATTACCTAGTTTTGGTATTTACTGGTTTGGACCTGGCAATTCCAAAATAACAATACACACATATTCTGCCACTGGCATATCTAAATTGTTGCAAACAGAGGAATCATAAAATGATTCTTTCCAACTTTTAACCCTGACATTTTGCCTTCAATAAGTAGGTTTATGACATAAACATAACAGCATTTAACTGTTTTTGTATTTGTTAAATGTAAGTTTAATAAAAAATAAACCAAAAAGAGAGTCTGAAACAAAGTAGCCTTGTTCTGTTCTTGCCTTTCATACCATTATAGCCTAACCTGTTTGATAAACACATAAATGTAGTATTCATATATTATAAATCACCCTATGTAAAATATAACTTTTGGTTTATTGTTGTATTTACAGGGAACAATAAATAGACATTAAAAACCTCGACTGAAACTAACCCTAAATGTAGCTGCAGATGAAATAGCAGATATCTTTGAAACTACTTATTTAAGTAGGCAGTTTCCATCCACTGATCCAGCATCTGATTAGGAAACCTTGCTGTGGATAAACAGCTCATGGAAAAACGCTGAAAACACATTCTACTGTCTCTCAGTGTTCAACCATTATAATCTAAGTAAAGAAGAACTCAGTACCTATGTAGTACTTACTATATGTTCTTTTCGAAACATAAATCAGTGTAATATACAAAATATCTCTTTACAAAAATTGTAAGGCATTCAGTGTTTCTTTAACACATACCAAGTTTCTTAGTTATCCTTTAAAACTTTATTAAGCAAAGTTTGTATCCTTAGAAATTTGTTTGCTCTAAACAAAAGATAATTTGTTAAATTATGCCTTTGATTGCAGGAGCCAAAAAAATATTTTGCTGCGTGTTCTGATTCTTTTTAGATACCAAACATAGGAATTATAATTTAATAGAAAAGCACCAATAAAGGCTTACTAAAAAAGGTCTTTGCAAAAGTGAAACACTGTAGATAATACACAGTACATTGACTTTTAGTCCTTTAATGCAATATTACAATTGTAAATGTCAGCTTGAATGCAACATTTGGTAGGATCTTATTTTTTAAGAGTCATGCATGCAAATTTAACATGTCCATAATGTTTTTTGGTCTGTTAAAAAGGCTTTTGGCAATCCACGGCCTTAGTTTATGCGTATTTTTGGGGTTGGAGTTTCAATGCTTGCAAAGGGTGGTGGGGAAATTCCCATAAAGGAAGTAAAAAAGAGCAAAATAAATACATCATTTAGAGCCAATATGGTAAATGAGATATTTGCCAATACTATTGCAATTACATGTTTTGCTTTTTACTGATATAGTGCAGCCCTAGCATTTATTGTTGAAATTATCTCTGCCTATTCCCCATCTGACCATTTAATTTTTAAGCAAGAACTGCACATGGGCAAAAGAGAATTAAATTAAGTCTGAAGGGACTTTCGAAAAAACACCAGAAAACCTTGAGAACTATTTCTCAACATCACTTTAAAAGATTACAAGGGATTGTCTCTTGATAGTAAAACAAAGTGGAATTAGAAATAAATTAGAGAAGGTTTTTGTGTATTTGTTGACATACAGTTTCAACTGAAACCTTGGATACTTAGTTTTTCAATACATTGTGTTCTATTGTTTTTTTTTAATAAGGGTTTTATTATTGTATTTATCCCTCCCTTCTCCAATCAAATAAATGGATTGTTAGCTCTGTAGAGTTTAGTAAAATCCTGATGAGGGGATTCAGCCATTTGATTCAGGTGTGCAGGGATGCATTTTATAGTTGCAGGATACTAGCTTTCAAAGACTGGATTTGGGCACCACTGTGGTAATGCTTTCTTTATACTGGTACAAGCTGTGGCAGGTCTGAATTGGTTCCAACACTTGTAGAAACTAGCCAAACCTTGCTGGAGTTAGGCCGAGCAATCCAGTGCAAAACATGTCCATAAGCCCAGAACATTAATAGTTTATGCCTCCTTGAAAGGTGTTAAATAACGATGTGCTGCTGGTAAATGTGAAACTAGAATAAACTATTATTTCTTATTATTTTTTCTTTTACAGTGGGTTTTCTTTGCTGATGATTTAAAATGCACTGCTTATGTTTTAGTTGTCCTCTTTTCCTCATAAAACCTTTCCATAAATGTTGTCAACATAGCTTTTCAGTTATGAAGGTGAGGCTTAAGGGGATTTTACACTGAATATGTCAGTTGATGCTAATAAAATTTTCAGAAAATTAGTTTAATTAACCTTATAAAAAAGGAGAGTTATAGTTATGAACCTACATGACCATAAATCCACTTGTGTCTCTCTGGGTCCAGTCTGCATTTTTGTGGCTTTAGCGGAATTTCACAGGTGGCCACCACACAGGAGGGTCTGTCAGACTCTGCAGATGTTTTGAACAGAGTTGGAGTCAGACAGGCAAATGTCATGATGCTCTTACTTGTAGCAAAAATCTGATGAATAGGTTCCCTGTATGTCAACAGGAAGTTTCATTCAATATTGCCAAATGGTTAATGCTCATCTCTGAGACAGGCGTTAAACTTTATGAGACTTCAACTGAAATGCATGTTTGTTTTAAATAAGGAGAAATTATCCATAGTCGTGTTGATTTTTGGTCTTTTTTCAATTTTAAATGCATAAATTAATCTAAATGGAAGTTTTGCCTTTTCTTTCTGGTTCTGAAATTTAAAGATAGGTGTGATTGATGGTTGGTCTATCAAGCTATTCCGGCGTATTTTGATTAATTTATTCCAGTTTAAAAAATCTGTAATATTTTGTAAGATTTATAAAAATCCACTATATAAGGCAATAATCCAGTTGCTAAAAACTATAAAAATGATTTTGAATATGATTAACCCAAATTGTTCCAATTCGCCTTTCAGTAACAACCCCCCCCCCCCCAACTTTCCATGTGCCTAAGTATCTCATAACTAAAAACATACATGGGCACTAAGGGCAAGGTGGAAAAAAATGTGTAAAATCTACATAGTAAAAAAGTTACATTACCAGTGAAGGGCTGATGATTATCACAGGATTAGAATCAGAATAAAAATTAAAAAAAAGATTTTTTAGAGGCTGGAGTTGCTCGCCCAATGTACTGTAAATAAACTTTTCCAGTGAAAATGTTGACTTGAGTGTAAAAGAATAATAATAAGTGGAATTATCTTGCTCAGTGTGAAGCAGCTAATCAGACGCCAGAGTTTCTATGGAAACGGACCTGGGCCCGCCTTCTTGACTATGATGTGTGTATGATATTTTGGATTAATTTATGATGTACCTTAATGCAGGAAAATGATACAATTTATTAAATCATACAATGATTATATAGACTTTTGGACCATATAATTACTTATACAGGTGCTGGTCATAAAATTAGAATACCATGAAAAAGTAGATTTATTTCAGTAATTGCATTCAAAAGGTGTA
>JAUZNJ010054681.1:2666-29397 GCA_034780135.1 Jordanella pulchra | reverse complement strand
AACTGTCTTTGTGAAGTGCCATGAGATGACATGTGTTGTGATTTGGCGCTATATAAATAAACCGAATTGAATTGAATTGTTTTCATAGGTCCATCAGACAGCTGCAGCTGGTCCAAAACTTTTTGACAGGGACTTTTTGAGTTACTAGGTAGCTTTACATTGGAGAAGAGAAAAGTAACATGTGGCGTTCCCCAAGGTTCCATCTTAGGGCCCCTGATATTCAATATTTACATCCTAATTCAGATCTTAATCAACATAACATCATTTACCACAACTCTTACTAAATCTTTTTGTATAAATCTGTATTTATAATATAGATTTTAAAATACTTCTGTTGGTCTTTAAATCACTGAAGCACCAAAATACATCACAGCCTTGTTGTCATTGTATCAACCATCCTAGTTTTTATGCATGTGTTTTCATAGTATAATTTTTTTTCCTTGTTCAGAACTTTGAATTATCCTCTTACTCTAATGTATTATATAAATAAGCTTGCCTTGCCTAATATGATTTTAATAGCCAATCTTTGGGAGGCTGTTAGTCAATTTCCTGGGTTATCTTTTATGCAGATGATACTTTTACACTCTTGACAAATGTAAAACTATAAATAAGGGATTCCCTGACCTGTCCACTTTTTGAATTTCTTAGGGAAGTCCCATTGATCTCATCAATGATGTCACCAACAGAGACGAACATGTCAACATGAGCCTGACTGCCAGGCACCAAGTCCAGGACAAAGACACGTCCATTTAGATACCTGAGGGGAAAAACACAGAGATTATGACACGACTGAAATTTAGAGGCTTTCTTTCTTACTTTGTAATATTTAAAATACAAACCTTAAAACCATTCCAACTTCCCGACAGGGCACAACTTCATAAGTATCACACACCTATGGGGTAAACAATCAATTAAACTCCTCTCCATCTCTTTACTTAGCTTTTAACTATGCGTTTCCTGTTTTTTTTACTACTGTCAACTTTTTGCCATTTTTTCCCCCCTTGAAGCCTCATGTGCAGTGAGCACAGGGCCCACTAGAGGACGTCGGGCCCTCAGGCCACCCTAGCGAAGTCTGTTTCTGATTGTTTGGTCAGAAACATTCACACCAGTGGTCTGCTGGGGGTCATTTTGTAGGGCTCCCGCAGTGCTCCTCCTCCTCCTTGCACAAAGGAGGAGATACCGATCCTGCTGATGGGTTGTAAACCTTTTACGGCCCTGTCCAGCTCTCCTGGAGTAACTGCCTGTCTCCTAGAATCTCCTCCATGCTTCGAGATTGCGCTGGGAGACGCAGCAAACCTTTTGGCAATGGCACGTATTGATGTGCCATCCTGGAGGAGCTGGACTGCCTGTGCAACCTCTGTAGAGTCCAGGCATCGCCTCATGCTAACAGTAGTGACAGTGACCCTAGCCAAATGCAAAACTGGTGAAAGAGTCAGAAAAGATGAGTAGGGGAAAAAATGTCAGTGGTCTCCACCTGTAAAACCATTCCTGTTTTGATGGTCGTCTTGTCGTTGCCCCTCTAGTGCACCTGTTGTTAATTTCAATAACACCAAAGCAGCTGAAACTGATGAACAACCCCCTCTGCTACTTATCTGACCAAATATCCCAGAAGTTGAATCAACTTGATGCTGTACTCTGATTACAGAGTGTTCATTTAATTTTTTTTGAGTAGTGTATGTTCCCGGATGATATGCAAGCACCTACAAACATCTAGTGTAGATTCCTGCACAGCAGTTTGGGACAAATACCAGAGTAAACATGGAACCTATTCATTGTGAACTGATTGTCCTTAATTGTATTCAGCTCCTCCCCAGCTCCCCTCGGTTCTGACCAGCTTCCTATCTTTGTTCAAGAACAGCATCCCTGTAGTATGATAGTCCCTCCACCATGCTTCTCTGTTGGGATGGTGTGTTCACAATAAGGCGCTGTATCAGTTTTTTAGTCCAACAGTTCAAGTTTGGTCTCATCTGCACCAGTGACCTTCTTGCAGATGTTTGCTATCTCAAATAGAGTAGAAGTGGAAGTATTTCATAAGGCCTGGCTTTAAAGTGCACAACTCATATCAACAAATTTGTCCACCTATGTTGTGAACCTCTGCAGCTGCACGGTAAAAAATGCACTTAAAAGATTCCGAGTGAACCTATTTTACTCTAAATAGAGTATTTACAACTATACTAGGTGTAAATATGCCCAAGTGTTAATAGTCAGTGAACAATCTGACAGCTTTTAGTCTATATGGTGTTGATTACCCATCAGTCTCTGAGAGGTCTTCTTGATTTTGACATTGAGCAAAACTAGCTCTGAAAATATGACACTGGATATAAGAGTAAATTTTACACTAAGTGAGACTGGGACCAAATGTTACCTGAAAGAGAGTTATAACCAACTCTGTAAGTTGTAACACTTGTTTTTTTTTTTTTACTGAGTGGGCCGGTTGATTTAATTTCCACATTGTTCTTTCAACATGCCCTTGTGATATAATAAGATATGGAAAAGTCAAATGGATATGAAACAATACTGTAGCTCTATTTTCTGAACATCAATCTGATATAGTTTTACTGTAGTGTCCTTACCGGTAGCAGCCAGCTCTCATCTAAAAAACTACAGTTCTGTTAAAAGAGAAGAAAAAAACTAGTTGTTGTTGGTTAGTTGGAGTATTACTGTGTAATGTATCTTTATAGATATATTTTGTCTCTCACTGACCTCCATGTCCAGTTTGAACTCCATGTGAGAGAGGACCAGCAGCAGTGACATGAAAGGCTCTGGGGAACATAAGAAGAAAGCAAATCACATATCATTTCTTTATTTTTTATCCATCCATGCATATTAGTTGAAACAAATAAAGTTAAATGCCTCACCAACAAATTCCTCATTCCTGAGGATTGACAATGTAGGGCTGTACCACTGAAACAGTAAATGCAAAAAAAATGTTTCAGAGCGTTTAAGATAAGCTATAATTAAAGGCTATGGAGGGAAGTGTGCATGCAGTATGTTTGACCTCTAGGAGTCTGGATGTGTGCAGCAGGTGGGTGAAAAACAGGGGCAGAGTCCTGCGGCTGAGGGCCAATCTGAGCAGGTAGCGGCCCCGACCTTGAGCTGAGATCAGCTTCCTACAAGCTCTGGTCTGCTCAACAGCCAATGACAGAGCAAAGAGCCTGCATGAAAAAAGTCAAAGAAGGTTAAAGTTTGCAGAAGATTTCAGGTTAAGTCAGGAGGAAAGAAATGTTTCCAGATTGCTCTACCTGCTGCAGGTGTCATGATGAGGAAGCTGCTCGAAACAATGCCAGTAATCTCTCTGGATCAGGCTGAGGACTGGCTCTGGGGAGAAATATTCAAAGCATTTAGGGCAACGTGCTTACAGGAAGCGTTGGGATGATTAAATATGGAGCTGATACTCACGATGTAGCCCCTTCCTGAGGACCAACTCCAGCAGCTCACAGCAGGAGGGAAGATGAGGGCTGGAGTCCGTCACCACGCCCCCATCTGACTGCATATTCAGGACACACACTGAGAGATAAAAAATAAAACCCTGATAATACTGGATTGGTGGAAGAAAAGGCAACCTGATGAATAAACCATAGAAACAGACCAGATGAGATAAAAATATTGGGATTAAATTGATTAAAAGGGTCTGGGCTCAGAGAAAAAAACAACAACACAGGCTCCTTATTACAGAAAACCCCGAAGCTGATATGTTGAATGAATAGCGTCACTCCAATGATGATCCTGCTGAGGATGCTTACCTCTGAGGGAGGCGAGCAGAGGGTCTCTGGGCGCCATGTTGGTGATGAGAGAGCAGAGCAGCGGGGGTCACTGGAATCTCTCCGTTTGGTTTCCGTGTGGCATAAAAAACCGACAGACTTCCCACTCCACGGCCGTGACAGAATGCATATCACAATAACATGGCCTCAAACCTACACAGGGGGCGCTGTTGCTACAGTTAGGAATATTAACTGCTGCTTTTTTTTCCTGTATAAAATTGCCATCGTGAAAACGTCGTTCTAGTTTGATTATTCTGAAGATTTCCAGGATCTATAGACATGAGCTAATTCAAACCATGATTTTGTGGAATTAGATTTATAGGTTTATCTCCAGGTTCACTTTCTACATCTTTTAGGGTAAAATTTGATCTGATTTGATAGATTTGTTATTCAAACAGCAGATGCACCTTGTATGTGTCTTTAACGAACCATATTTTAGACATGCTCGTCTCTCACAGTAAGATTAGAAACAAGAACATTTATAGATCTTTACTAAAGGGGTGTGGACTTTGGCGCCCCCTTTTGGCTAAATAAGGGAAGTGTTTTTCAAAGGTAACCAATTCGACCAATTTTCGTATGTTTAGCGTAATAACCAGAGTTGGGGAGAAACTAGTTAAATATACACGAATATCCTTTCGGGGGGAAAAAAAAAGTACTTTTAGAAGTAGGTTTACATCATTTTACCTTTTTCGAGTAAAACTATAACAATTGCTTTAAACAAATACCATTAATAGACACACTTTCTACTCATTTGTGCTCCAGGTTTATTAGTTAAACGTTATTTTCCATCTGCTGAATCTGAAGGTTGAGTGACAATACTTTAAACAGTATACTGTAATCTAACCTTAGCTATGGATTTTTTAAGTTTTATAACTCAAAATCGTTGTTAAAAAGTGTTCATCACATCTAAAAAAAAATATTGGGTAATTGTTATATATTATGCATTTATTTTTTGAAACACCAACATTTGCATATCCCTTAATATGTTGTTTAATTTTACATTATTTTCTAAAATATTAAATCAGCTGTTGTGATTATAGGTAGTAAGTAGATCAGTTACTCAGTATTTTAGTAGCCTTTTTACCAAATACTTTTTTACTCTTACCTATGTAAGTATTTATGCTCTTCGTTTTACTTTTATTGGGTAAAACAAAAGAGAAAGTAGGGCTTTATCTTGAATACATTTTTTGGATACTCTACCCTCCTCTGGTAATATCTTATTCAGATCAATTTTTTTACAAAGGTCTTCACGATCTATTCACTCAATTGCATTTTTTGAATATTAATTGGCCAGTTAAAAAAATAAACATAAAAAAACCAAACCAGGTTAAAATTATTTCTATATTTCTTATTTCAAAGAAACCAATGAGATTGGACACCACTGGTGTAGAAGTTCTTTTACCGAGTCAGCCGTATGTGTCAAACCAACAGATCTGCTGCAGACTAAATAAATATTTCAAACTGTTGAGTCTGAAACAGAAATGCAAGAACATCCTCTTTTTAAATATCTATTTACAACCACAGTTTGCATGAAATATGACTTTAAAAGACAGAGAATAATGAATACAGTAAGAGTCATATGATCACTGTTTACAGAACTATCGTATAAGGGGGGATTTTTCATTAATGGCTACAGTTAGTTAATTCTTATTCAACTCTGGTCCTCAGGATCTACTGTCCTCCATGTTTTAGACTCGTCTTTACTCCTGCACACCTTAATGTAATGATATCCATCCCTCCTCAGTGTCATCAAGTGCTGCAGAGGCCTGTTAATCCCCCAGTTGTTAAAGCGAGGTTTACAGGCGCAAGAGAAATCTAAAACATGCAGGACCAGGGTTAAAAACCCCCAATTTAAAATCTAATGTTGAATATTTACTACATCGTTTGCTTTGTTTTCATACAGTTAATATATATTATGTGACAGCATCAGATCAAACGACAAAAACAAGTCCAAAAAGCTGATAGAAAGGTCTGCTCTATTCTGTACAGGGAACCCCTGCAGCACCTCTGGCAAGGATTTTACAAAGAGGAATTCATTAATAATGTATTTTTGATTTTTAATTAATCTGAACGGTATAGTAGAGATGTACTCAGTAATAAAGAGAGGATACAAATATTGAATAGAAGTGGACGAGGAGTAAAGGCCTGCTCAGAATCATTGTTTCCATTCCATTAAACGCTGAAATAAGATCCAGTAATACCAACAGATTTGTTTTAATCGTGTCGTTGCTTAAATATATGTAAGAACAGTGCAAAAACTGATTAAAAATAGTTAAAATGCTTTAAATAGGTATATTAAGATCCCAATAGAATTAATATTTCAGCCCTTAATATAAAATATTTAGATGTCAGGCACTTAAAATAAGATTGCACAGTGATTATTCTTATTTTAAACAGAAATCAACTTATTCCATTGGGAAATCTCGTCTATCTAGTTAAAACAAGGGAGAATACACTTGCCCTAAGAAAAAAAAGACTTAACCAGATTTCAATTGTTTGCAGTTAAGAGAGTGAAAGAGAATTTCCTGGTCATAATACACCCTAACTCATATATAAGCTCAGGGTATTGATTTATTCACTGCAGCAGGAACTGCACAATGATTTTGTATATAGAAATGAAAATATCGTGTATTTAGGCACAGACTGACTCAAGGTTTTAATCGCAGTCTGATATCCTTCAGTTATCCAAACAGAGCCTGACTTAAATCCAACACAAATTTCCAGAAATACCTCTAGTTGTGCTAAAATTTTATTTTATTTATTGTTTTTGTTTGTTTGTTTGTTTTAACACAAACGCTATATTTCCTGTTGAATGTGACTGCACAGCACAGCATTTTCATACAGCGGTTCATTTGGGAACATCGGAGTTTTCTGTTCCAGCCCCCTCTAGCGGCAGCTCTCTGGAACTGCAGCTCGCTGAGGCGGTGTCAGATCGGGGCGCGCGGCGCGCTCTGTCTCGCGCCCCCAGCAGCTGAGCGGCTCTTGTGAAGGATGGTGGAGCTCTGGTTCTGATTTAATCAGTCTTTGATAAAAGATAAAAAAAAAAAAAACATTGAACAAACGAGGCGCTCGGGATCCCAGAAGGCAACACATTCTCCAAATAAAAATAAGGTAAGAATTTATATTATTTCATCAAACGTCATACATGAAAACAGATGTTACTGTTCCAAGAAAATGGCAGAATTTCGCTATAACCATATTTTTCTCTTCCATTTTCACGCCATATATACCGCCGTTATCGCTCTGTTTTATTTATTTCATTATTATATAAACATCCCCCCATATTGAGGCAGGACTTGTTGGCAGGGATCACTCCTACAGAAAGTCACTGCATGTGTTTGTACTGCAGTGGCACCGGCGATAATCCTGGATTTCCTCTAATCTTCCAGCTCCTTTGCCACTTAAACACTCAGGCACCAATAAACACACTGTTCAGAAAACGACTTAGTTAGTGGCAGATCCTCAGTTTATCAGGCAGCTGCATCACGTTGCCATGTTTTTATGTATGAGCAGGCATGCATCCTGTCATTACATCCTGTCAGTGTTCGGAGTGAATTAAAAGTAATAGATTTCTCCAGTCTTTATCTTTTTAATCAGATGCATGTTTTTTTTTTTTTTTTTTTTTTTTTTTTTTTTTTTTTTTTGTCCAGTCAAATAATTCTTGAGTCAGTAAAATATCCACACCAGCATCTTTTTAGATTCAGCTGTGCAAATCTCCTCAGCACAACAAACCCGACATGCAGGGGCGGACTGACTGCTGAATCAACAGCAAGCTGGTCCAACACCCCCCCCCTCATAGAGCTGTGCAGCAGCTCTCTACTGCTGCCTTACAACTCCAGGGAAATAAAGTTGCAGTTTCAAGCTGGGGATCAAGAACCATCGTCCCACGCATGTCAGGATATAGTGTGACTGTGCTTTATTTTGGTCTGTTTCTGTAATATTTCTTTGGTCTTGTTTGAACAGTGCGGGCAGTCCTCACCCCCCCCCCCCTTCAGTGCAATGACAGCTCAGGGTGCCTGATAATGAGCCCTCTGTGGGCTTTGAACGCACAAAGTTCTGCAGTGCTCCTGCGTTTCTGTGCACACCTCTTAATAAATCTATTTGTGCTTTCTCATCACTTTTTCCTCTGGAGCTTGGCGTTGGGGGGGGTGTGGGGGCTCCAACCCCCTCCAGCTCTTGAGAGGATGTGTGCCAGTGTACTAAAGCTTTTTTATTATCGCAGCAGAGGGCATCGGCCTCGCTCTTCAGCCGCCAGCATGATGAAAGGTTGCCTACAGTTCCTTATCGAGCCGGCCAAGAAGCTCAAGATACGACTCAAGGTATGGCACTCTGCTGTCAGGACAACCGACCTGCGTTGACCTGTGTGCACATGCATAAACATTAGGGACACCCCATTTGGACTTAAAACTTTCTCATGATGTTTGGTTTATTGTTTATTATTTGGTTTAATATGATAAAGATAAAAGTGAAAATAAAGGGCCCTCTTTGTCAGTTATGCTGGATAAAAAACATGTTGAATGGTAATAGCATTTCAATAACTGGAAAGCCATGCTGTCAGTTGTTTTTGTTTTGAAAACATCATTAATCATTAATTAATCAACATCATTTTCTTATTAACTTTTTTTTTCCTGATAAAGATTGTAAATATTGCCCAAAAAGACTTGTCATAATGTTCTGCTTTTATTCAAGGAGTCTCGCAAGAGAGTGAAACAGGACAAGAAAGAGCCGCTGGTGGAAAGTCAGTTATTTATCATGGAATTGGGTCGGGAACTGAACAGGATCTGCCAGGTGAGCCTTTCCTCTCGCTCCCTCTCAGGTTCAACCCTGCATAACATCCTCACCCTAAAAAGAATTTAATAATCCAGAGATTCAGGGTTGTGCCATGTTTACACCCAAAAAAAAGTCCGTATGACATGTTTACATTTCTTTGATTCAAAACAGAAACAATTATTCCCACCCCACTTCCCATTTTTATGAATATAAATGATGAATATTGATAGCAAACCAACTGAATTTGGTTGTAGTTTGTTACTGCTAATTGTGCAGAATGTGTTCCAGTTCTGTTTTCCATTGTTTCATGGGGCTAATATTAAAGGAGAACCAGAAGTTGACTCTAATGCCTTCATTTCTCAGAGATCAAACATCCTCAGCCACATCTGGACAGGTGAGGACATCTGGTCTGCCAGCGTTTGCAGAGACTTCATCGTGGACTGGGCCGCTGTGCTGGAAAAGAGGGTGCAGGTACCACAGAGGCATCAACGCTCGTTTTTCCAGCCAAAACAAAAATGTGAAAATGTCTCCTGGTCTTTATTTTAGCACAAGATCATGCCATCTGAGTACCAGTATGAGAAACCAGCAAAGAGGGACTGGAAGGGCCACCTCCTGTGCATGCTGGAGTCGGAGGGCGAGTACGACATGGGGCCGTACAAACGGGTCATCATGGACTGGACCCGGGAGATTAAAAGCAGGGCTCAGGTGAATATTCAACACGAAGGCTTTGAGTCAAAGTGATTAAAGTCTGACCCAGTTCCCTGAATGTGTCTGATCAAGATGATTACCATAAACCTTGATAATCTCCCAATCATATCTGGCGCTAACGGTGTTCCTGCTTTCTGGTTTGTTGTGTCCAGCCTCCCGTCTGGCCAGGCGAGCCGGTCCTCATGATGCTCGACGATCTGGAGTTCCAGTGGAAGAGAGGCCGTCTGCCCAACCTGCTCCCAGCCATGGAGCTCATCATGCTGGCTGTGCTGAATGCTGACAGCCCAATAAAGGTCTGGATGGGTGTCAGTGTTTGTTTCTCTCTATATTTCCTGCTTAAATGTGTTGCTACCAAGTTTTATTCAAAACCAGAGAGAGTGAAAACACGGCAAGTCTGTTTTTAGGTCAGTAGTAACAGGGTCCTAAGAGGGATAAAACACTGTATGTGTGCTGTATGATATCAAGTCATACTAATCTCTTTATCTGACTGTCCAGTTCACCTTGGCCTGCTTCAGCTTTATGTTTCTGTGTGTGTAGGAGGATGTTACCAAACAGTGGCTAATGAAAAAGCAGAGGAGCCAGAGGATCGGTGAGTGGAGAGGAATCCAAGCCCCACATGTTAACTCTTTATAAAGCTAAAATGAAAGCAGGATCAGCATGCTCACAATTGTGCAGCTAACTTCTGCACACAAGCTGCTAACATACGGCCATAAAGAGTTAGGGTTGTCTCACTGAAATCATGCTTTTGATGTTCTTCTTTCAGATGCAGTCCGCTACATCCCACACGGTGGTAAGTTCACATGTGGGCTGTGAAAGCGAGTGAAAGAATATCTCCAGTCAATGCTATTAGATAAAAATCCTCATACCATCGTATAAGGATGTAAACAAAATGGAAACCCTTTGTTTAGGTAGTGTTCAATGTTTTTTCCAACTTCAGTCATGGTTTCAGTAGCATAATAGTTAAAGGAAAGGAAGAAAAATCCATAGATGATTTGTCTATTTAGGCTGCTCCTATGGGAAGTGTGGATCCATTAATCAAGTTATCATTGCAGGCATTTCTGTAAGCTGAGGATTTAAAAAAATATTTTATAAAAAGAGCCCAGATCATAACAAACTTATCATGTTGATTCTCAATAGAGCAGTCGGCACACTGATTTAAAGATAAATAAAAAATACTGTTGTTTTTTTTTAATTTGAATTCCTACAGATCATAATTTATTTACTATTTTGTAATTATGCATGGCAACTATCCAGCAGCTTATTGTATTATGAATTAAAATAAGACTTTACTCCTCTGTTCTTAGAGCCAAGCTTATGACAGAGGAACCTTAATGGGTGGCACTTTATAACCTTAAACATTAAATATCATGAAGGATTTTGTGATTCCTGGACCTAAATGAAAAGATATGGCTTGGAGTAAATCTTAGATAGGCTAATGTAAAGCTCAGAGCGTCACACCTAGATGGTGGAGCAACAATCTTTCAATGACTTTATTTAGGCAAGCTATTGCTCATTTATTTAAATAAGCTATAAGTTTATATGGTGTGTATTGTATTAGGATATATATCTCTTTTTCAAATGAATATTTATTTATTTGGACAAAGATGACTCTAGTAAAAGCTAAGCTAGTGGCTGTTTAGCTACAATGGATACCATCCAGAATTCCTTCATGTAGTTTAACATGTTTCCTATTGAAAAGAATGAAATGTTTTATGTGTAGATGTATTAAGTTAGGATCTTCCTCTTTCCTCCTCATATGATTATGGTTAACTGAGGTACTGCTTGCTGCTTTTAGTTTTATGAGGGAAATGATTGCTAATTCATCAAGAACATGTCAAACTGTTTGCAGCAATAACACTGGCTGTTCTAAGGAGTCTGGATCAGAACTGGTTCAGCTACATGTCCAGAATTTATAATCTTATTATTTATGATCACATATTGAAGGAAATGTATGGTTTTGTGAATACATGATACCATGAAGTCCATAAAACTAATGATATTTGCAGTGCTGAGCAGATTTGGAATAGTGGATTCTGATATTTATCAAGTGTAACGAGTCTTTTCTTCTTCACAGTCTGGAACTGGATTTGCGAGGCATCAGGTATGGAATAAATATACCTGATTTATCACAGGTAGAGTTTGAATTCAGGCTGTAATAGTTTTTCTCTGCTTCATGGCTCTACAGAGGATATCACCCTGGACTCAGAGTCTGCAAACCCCAACCTGCTCATCTCTGCTGATGAGAAACGCATGCGGTGTGGTCTGGAGCGCCGTGTTGTCCCACCCTGTCAGGGGCGCTTTGATGGCTGGTGGTGTGCTGTGGGAAAGGAGGCGTTCGCGTCTGGGCGGCACTACTGGGAGGTGGAGGTAGGCGAGAGAGACTGGCGTCTGGGTGTGGCCAAAGCATCCGCCGTGAGGCAGGGCTTCCGCTCCCTGAACACAGACACGGGATACCTGACCATCCGGCTGGAGAGAGGCACAGATCTGAAAGCCCTGACCGTGCCTGCTACCCTTTTACCCCAAAATCTGATGCCCAGAAAAGTGGGGGTGTATCTGGACTGTGAGATGGGCCAGCTGTCCTTTTACGACGTGGAGAAGCGATCACACCTCTACACCTACAATGAAAACTTCACAGAAGAGCTGTACCCTCTGTTTGGGACTGTGGAGGTGGTCAAAGACCTGGTGATCCGACCTGCAGGCGTCCGACAACCGTGCCTCTGTCCTGGGCCATGCCTGTGGGCCTGATTGCTCTGCAGTAAACCAGTCTCTTCCAGCCTGATTCTCTGCAGCCCTCTGACTCAGTGCTGAGGTGCCTCATGAAAATCTGGATCAAGACCTGCCATTCATTCATACTGTTTTCATCTTTTTCTGCCTTCATGGAGACATAGTAAAATGGACTCTTTGTATTTTGCAGATTAATGTTTGAAGTGTCGAGTAAAAAGACATTTTTTGGGTGGTTCTTTTCACAACACATAAAAGAAGACTAGATTTTCATACGACACATTTTTCATAAGTTGTTAAAGTTTAAGTTGGAGCCTAGACTCTCTCGGTGCAGCCAGCCCTCCGCAGATATAATCAGACTGGACTGACGCATGTGAGCTCTTAATCTCTGCGTGATGCTTCTTCTAAAGCCTGCTGCAAACATTTCCAGGCATGAGCTTGTTGAGGCATCCATGCTGTTGTTTTTTTTGTGCAAAATGTAAGGATGGTAAACCCCAGTAAACTATACAGTAAATGTCCCATTTTGTCTGCAAAAACAGAGCAAATCATTAATTAGTAGTCATTGTTTTATCATAAATCTTTATTAAGTGCAATATAAATGATGTACAAAAATGCTAAAAAAAAATGGACCCACTTAGATGTAAATGATATGAAATGTAAAAATGTTTACTCAATGTCTTTTTGATGCACTACTCATCTTATTAATATCATGTGAATTTGTTAAGAAAGGGATCTGAAATGTCTATAGAAATAAAAGCATTTTCAACATTTGAACCCAAAGTACAGTAGAACCTGCAGTAAAAGCAAATACAATCTTCCTGTCTTTAAACCTCCTCTCTCTATCATGTCTTCCATTCTTCAAATGTTAATCCACTCAACCAAAATAATAATAAAAAAAAAAGCTGAGTTAGCCACATAAAGAAAGGAAACCCACCGCTGTATTGAAGTGCAGATATTTTAAATGGGATTTTTCTGATTCCCATGAGTTATAAACTCACTCTTGGTTTTGTCTTGTGTGGATGGAAATAAGCAAGAAGAACATTTAGATGATAATAAAAAAAGCAATCTGAAATATGAGTATATCTTGAGGAAAATAAAAGATCTTAACACACATTATTATAATTTATAAACAAAAACCCACAGTGAACCTCATAGAAACATCTTAATTTGACCATGCTTCTAATAAGATCTTGGATAACAGAACAGGAAGAACAGGAAGGCGGGACTTTAAGACTCACGTACAGAAGGGAAAAGGGCTGCAGTTTGTAACAGACATAAAAACCTTACGACCTTAATTCTTATCCAATACACACAAACGTATACGTGCACAAGCTCTGAAACTCTTTGGCTTCCTGCTGTTATAGGAACACGATTTTAGGACTCATAAAACATTCTCTTTGTGACAGTCGTTCCTCCCACGACGCCCCTCTGAACCACTTCCCTGGTGACCTGACGGCTCACCATGCCTCCAGTCTCTGTGAGCTGAGTCATCATCATCCCATCTGTTTAGTAAAGAAGTACAAAGTGAACAAAGCAGATTGAAAAGGAATAAGGGATCTGGTTTGTTTTGTTTATTGTTACCTGAGAAATAGGGGTCATTAAGCATGGTGTGGGTGACGTTTGTTCTGGTGGTGACTTCTGTTGGCATTTGGAAAACCTCCCTCCTCGTCATCGACTGGTTGCTGTATTGGGATAAGGCACCTACAGGGCACAGTGAGGGTCAAAAGAGATGTTATTTAGGTGGTAGATGCTCAGATTGTCAAAATGTGAAGTTTACATTTAAAAGTGATTCTTACAAAGTGCAAATGCGGTTTTTCAAAACTTTATAAGTCAGTAGTTTGTAGGAACCTTTATCACAGTTACAGTTGTAGGTCTTTTAGGGTTTGTCTCCTCTAAATCCTACATTTTTGCCACTTTCTGGTGGGGATTTTCTCTGTTTATCCACAGAATCTAATGTTGAGTCAAGTCTGGACTTTAACTGAGCCATTCTGACCCAACATATTCTTTGACCAAAACCATTCTTTTGTACCTCTGGTTGGGTTTAGTATTCCACTGGAGGTTGGATGTTTTTCTCCCCTCCAGGATCTCCCTGCATTTGTATGTATCTTCTATAAGATGCTTCTCATGTCTTTCAACAAACAGCAGATTTCTTCTTGTCACTTTTCTATAGGGGCCAGAATGATTGAATGGGCGATTAATAACTCAACCTCTCAACAGGTTCACCCAAGTGAGCTGTAGATCTCTGCAGCTCCTCCAGAGTGACAATTAATTTCTTTTTGCTTCTGTGAATTATGCCATTCTTTCCGGGCCTTTTGGTTTAGGGTAACGGTCAGGTGTTGGAGGGTTTGCAGTTGAACACTTTCTCTACTTTTATCTACTTCTGTCTTTGATAATTTCCTACCTCCATCTTGAGACTCAATGGTGATGATGCCTTCCCTCTCAGGACCAAAACCCTGCGTAGTGCGAGCCTGAACCTTGAACTTGTAGGGAACGTTCTCAGTCAGGTTGGGGACCGTCAGACTGGTCTCGGCGTTGTCACCATTTATCTTGAAGGTGCGCATGTCACCTAGAAAATAAAAACAAAAAGCAAAAGAACGGAAGATATTTACACAGCGAGATATTAGAGACCCTGCATAGCAAATACTATTGGGATTATTTTTGAATTAGTTTTACCTCCACCATGCAGCTGTTCACAGGTGACCACGTAGCCAAGGATGTCTCCATTGGGTTTACGCGGTTTTTCCCAGGTGAGCTGCAGCGAGTCGGGGCTCAGGGCCGTGAACACCAGAGGACCTGGAGCGCTGGGTGTACTCAGGGTGAACGGTGAGCCTGGACAGAGAAGAGACACAAAACATTCTGGTAACACAGTAAAAACAGTAACTGTGTTTCTAAATTAGAGAGCAGGTGGTCAGATCTGGCACCTGGCATAGGGCTGAGGGGGCTCTTAGGGTCCACGGCTGACTCAATGGTGATGACTCCCTCCCGTTCTGGACCCCAGCCCTCCTGACTCTGAGCCTTCACCTTAAACAGGTAGGAGTGGTTGGGCAGCAGGTCGTGGATGACCACAGAGTTCTCTGCAGGGTTCGTCACATTGATACGCTTCATCTCACCTGCAGGAGACAAACTGATGAACACTAGGGGCCTACTTACTGTTAGGCATGCAGCATGTGACCCGTTGATTTAAACTGAACAGGAGTCGAATGCATTATTCGTACCTCCATTGAGCATCTGGTAGAAAACAGAGTATCCCAGGATGTCTTTCTCACAGTGTGGCTCCTGCCAACTGACTTTAAGTGCAGTCGGTCCCAGAGCAGAAAACACAAGTCTGCTGGGGGTGTCTGGTACTCCAGGAGTGAGTCGAGCATCTGATTGAACACAAAAAGGAACATCTGTGAGAAAACCTCAGAAATTAGTTATGTTATTTGCTAAGATTTTTTTTTTTTTGCTTTATGGTGAAAACAATCTCCAAAGATTACTACAACTCGGTGAATGACACTATTTAGGGGCCAGATTAAATACAAATGATCATTTCCTGAGGGAGTTGGGTGGTAGAATCCACATAACACAATAACAGGACCCCTCTGACAACATGAAGTAGGCTCTTAGAACATATGGGAATAGATACAACTTTATCCAGTCTCAACATGGTTACAAAGTAATTATTTTTACATTTTGAGACTCAGGAGAAACAAGGAATGGTGGTGGACCATTCCAGGAGTGGCCAAAAGCTATCCAAGGGAACACTGTTAGAGATCTTATGAATCTAATTAATTAATCAGCAGTTGAAAACAGTTATTTGGGACAATAACAGATAATTCACCGTGCATGTTACAGATGTCAGGTATCTCTGTACAGCACGTGCATGTGGAAATTCCTTGGGGTCTACTCTATTTCATAGTCTGACAAATAACTCCCAGTGATGACATTTCCTCTATAAATAATTTATGCGTGTATGTACTGTTCCCATAGGATGGGTTTCTTCTGATCTCTTCTTCTCTTTTCTCTTCTGATTGACAGATTTTATTTTGTATTTCCTTCAAAGCGGATGTGTTTCACTTTGTAAATGCGTCTTTCTTCCTTTCGGACCCATGAAATTGCCACTAAATTGCTGCGTAGTCCAACTAAAATTGACCTGGGGTCTATCTCAATTGGAGTTATGCAAGCCCCCTTGGACAAAATCGTGTTGCGTGTTTTCATCCCTATTGACTCTCAATGAGTGCTAAACGGCACCATTTTCTGTTAGAACAGACGCAAAATCATATTTTGTGTGTTCAGTGCTTAATTCTGGGCTCATTCCTTTCCCTCATGCTGATAGCCCAGCACTGAACAATGATTTACTGGTGTTAAACTTGTTTTATAGTTATTTACTATATTGTTAAAAAATCTGTGATTGCCTCCAGGCCAAGAACTGGGAATGAAAACTCAGGAGGTGTTGGAACCTTCAGGGAGCAGTTGTTTCAAGAAACACTAAAGACTCATTAGACTCCAGAACAGCAGCAACTTTCTTTAAATGATAGAACAATGAATGCTCCTTTTTACCTGAAGGGTAAGGTCTAACCAAAAGTTTGTGACCTCAGACACACTCGGGGTATGCAACAGAACAATGAGCCAGATCTATTTGAAATGCTGTTGCTTGGCTGAAACAAAGCCATTGAAAAAAAGATGGATTGTCAATTACTTTAAAAGCTGTTTCTGCAAAGGGTGAAATAAACTGTTAATGGTTTAGGGAGGAACTACTACTTTTAACACTGCTTTTGACTTTTGGCCACATTGGATGGTGTCGTCTAGTTTCCCATAAAAACTAACTCTTGAATCCATAAAAATCATCATTTTATTAATTGTTTAAAACAGGTTTCATTGTGTCTGTATTTTGATAAGTTAGATTTTTAAAACAAAACCAAGAGCTTTGGCGGGAGGTCACTTTTAACTGCACTGTTTGATGTCTTATCCCCACTGAAATTAACTAAAACTAAATACCCTCATACTTTAGTAGAATCATACATTCTGGAGAGTTTTACATTAAAATCTCTAGTAATAATTAAAATTCTGTTACCAGTTTGAAAATATAAACTTTTAGGAAAAATGACAGATTATGATTACAGATTTAACTGAATTCGCTACACATGACCGCCTGATGGTGGATCTCATATCCTTAAGGACAAGACTAACATAGGTGATGTTAGATCTGGTCATAGAATTCAATTACCACTCAATGTTCATTTACATTTACATATTCTTCTCCCTAAATTAATTCTTTATTTGACCCATTTTAGGGTCAAATAAAGAATTAATTAAAGAATTAAGCTAAGGGCAGCAAACCCAGACTTACTTCTTACGTATCTGATAATTAGTAAAGTACAGAGGAAAATAACAATGAGCAGAGGTGGTTTTTGCATGAATGTCACACTGAGCAACTCCTTCCACAAACAACAAAAAATGAAGGAAATGCTCTATATTATAGAGAAGAATAAAATGCTTTTTTTTCTTTTGACAAAGAATTTAAAATAGTTTCCTGTTTTTCAGCAGCAAGCATGAGGTACCGACTCTCCAATGCAAAAAAGCAACAGATTGCTTTTTTTAAAATAGCAATTAAGTTATTGTTTCTATGTGGCAACAGTGCTTCTCCCTACTATGCCACCCTGGGTAACCGCCCGGTATGAAAAAGCCACCACTGACAAAAAGGTCTGCATATGCAAATCCTCTGCCGTCATGCATGCATGTGGTAGACTTACCATGGAGCACTCTGTCCAGCCTGTATAAGGCCTCATTGACCTCTGAAGACTGAGTCCTGGCCCTGGAACCCTGAGACAGGCTGTAGCTGTACTGGTTCTGAGAGCTGCTCTGCAACCCAGTGTAGCCGAACCCACCTGATGGCGCATTTAGCAGAAGAAAGAGGAAGAAAGCGTTGGAGAAAGGAAATAACAAAGGGAACGAACCATCAGATTGAACAGAAGGGAAACAGAGAGCAAAAAAAAAAATAATAATGGGAGGGAGAGAGAAATGGCGATAGTCAGCATAGCTCCTGCAAAAGATGTAATAAATAAGCCGCTGTGCAGCCAACAGCCCCAACCAATATCCAAAAGCAGTCGGATCCATGCGCTCACACAGTTTACCTTCCCCTTTCCTATTATTACATTAACATAACATCTGCCTTCAGGAGCAACAGGAGGAACCAAATATTCTTAGAATCAATGAAATCAGTTCAGAGTCCTGGAAACGTACTCAGATCTGAGAACTGGTTGGACAAATCTCCCATGACGATGGAGTCCCGGATATTTTCGTCTGTGTAACCTCGGTTCTCTGATCGCTTCCTCATAAGGACTTCAGTTGTGTGCACCCCTCCTCCAATCATCTCTGGTCTGCGAGGGCTTCCTGCGTATCGACAGAAAGACAGAACAGACATCAACATGATGTTCTGTTAAACTGGTTCTCAGTACCAGTACCTCCTGCTGCGGCTTTCTTACCGGGCCCAGACATGTAGGTGGTGTGTGTCTCTGTGGTATAGGAGCTGCCTGCTCCCTTGTAGTTGGAGCTCAGAGTGGACATTGGAGAGGACGACGTGGAAAGGTTGCGCGTTGATGAGCCTCCTGGGAAAAGAAAGCCCTGATCCCACTTTCCATTCATCATGTAATCTGTAAGACACAACAACACAGAAAGGTAAAAACACAGGATCTACACACAGCGTCCTGTTCACTTCTAACACTCCACAGCTCCTATGATGGGAAGCACCTAAAAGCAGCGAGCCAATGCTGGTTCTTCACCAGCTCAAACTCTTGTTTCTTAAAGTTTTTACACAGAGGACTGGAGATTTAGTAAATGTTTGCAACGCAAAAGAAAGAAAACGTCTCTTAAGACTCTTGCATTTATATTTTTACAGAAGTACCGAAAGACAAGAGGAAAAGTTTTCCAATATTTGTATTTACCAAACTATTTAATTTGGGAAAAGTGGGAAAATCCTTCCTGATGAATAAGATAAAAAAAAAAAAACGTGAAAGAAAAAAAAAAACTTTTTGTAAATTCCATTGGTCTATAAAAGAGATAAGAATCACTACTGTTCTGGTTCAAGGCCCAACAAAGCAGAACATCCTCCCAGACGTCAGGATTTCTGATGGATCCACAGTTAAATATCGGCATGACTGGAGCCTCATGTCGTCCACAGAGTATTAGTCATCAATGCTTGCTTTTTTTCCTGATTTTCTAATATTGCAACTATAAAAAGTCAAAGCATTTTATTAGGATTTCACATAGACTGACCCGAACTCATGCATAATTGTAAATTACACATCACTCATCTGTTCTGCATGCATTTCTGTTTAGCTCCTCATATTTAGACCTAAACTTTGACTAGACCATTTCTATCACAAGATTATTCTTTGATCTAAATCGTCCTGCAGGAAGTTAAACCTCCGCCACAGCTTCATGTCTTCTGGGGTCTTCTATTTCCCTTCCTCTATGAGGATCCTTTATAGTCCTGCTTAAAAAAAGAATCTCAGTCGCTGTTTTTAGTGTTGGGGAAGGTGTGTTCAGGGTTACATGATGCTCACTAATGTTCTTTGACGAAGCTTTAAGGCCGCGACAGAGCAGGTAGGTTTAGAGGTTTTAGGGATTTTTTAGGGTGGAATACCAATTTACATCACATTTCTTACTTCTTTAATTTCAAAATTGTGTTAAAATATGTTACTTTTTCCATCCTTTGTTTTTATCTTCTACTTTTTCTTGGTTCATCTCCAAAAATACAAATAAAATGTGTTGAAGTTCGTGGCTGTATGGTGTAAAAAAAACCAAGGTTGGACACGCACAATAGATGTATAAGTCACTGTAAATGTTCCTGCAGGTTTCATGAAGTGCTTCCCATCAAAAAATGCACACCTGAAGAATATGAAGAAGAAGAAGCCAAATATAGCTGTAGATAAAGTTCCTGTCTTTGAAACATCAAGAAGTGCCTTTTCTTTCTTTCCGTACCACTACAAAAAGCAGGAAGCTTCCTCCAGATCACCAACACTCTAGTGAGATGGGGAGAGGACAGAGAAGGGCAGGGATCTGGGAAAGCCTGGATCATCAACTGGATGTGGGGCAGTTGATGCCAGCGTTCAATGCTGGGAGAAGAGACAGGAAAATACAGACGAGGATTGAAGCCTGAAATGCAGCTGTAGGAAAACAACCTCAAAGCGGAGGTCTTTTGCTGGCAACGTAACCGGCCGTGCATAGCAGCTGGCATGCTCGCTGTCTGCTTGGCATATCAGTCGATCTTTTGGAGTGGGGGCGGGAGGTTGTCTTCACCTGGAAAGGGCGTCTGGGAGGAGCCGGGGTGGGGGACCTCATCTGAGCTCATCTCTGTGTCTGTGCTGAGCCGACTGGGGATGACTTCCACTCGCTTTTTCCATGACACCTGACGGAGATCCAGGTTTGACCCCACCAACTTGACATGTTGCCAGCCTTGATTGCGTGGTCACAGAAGAAAAGCAGCGAGTGCAGGGATAGATTGGCAGGGAAGAAGGGCTCGATTTACTACACATGGAACAACAAATGACTTCATCTCAGGTTAGTTCAGGAAAGTCCTCATTGTCTCAGAGGAGACGAGTAAGTTCAGGAGAGATAACTGCAATAAACAGGAGCGACAGGAGGTCTACAGAACGGAGAGCCTGAGGTTAGCATGTGTGCATATAGACAGAGGCGCATCAGGAGCAGATTCTTTGCTCCATCTGTTCGGGGTATTGCCTACAGCTATCCTGTCTGCCAGATGGAAGCGATAAAAAAAAAAAAAAAAAAAAAAAAAAAAGCATAACCACGCGGAGAAGGATTTCAGCTCTGATGCCCCCAGCGTTCCTCGGCTTTCCAGCTGCTATGAGGCTTTAAATGTGAGGATGGGATCCGATGCCAGGCCTTTATTCAAAACCCACGCAAAGATGAGGATTTCAGGATCTATCTGCGACACACAGCTGGACATTTCTTTCTCTTATGCATTTTCTACTGCATGGGGCTTTGAAGAGCCTCAAAATAGGGAGTGAATTGAAACAACTGTATTTGAAATTTTCCAGGGAATGCTTACTTCCTGAGTCTGGCACATACATGCTTTTATTTTGCCAAATATGCAGCAGCGCCTCCACTCAGTTGAACTTCTGGTTTCACTACAACCACAAACCTCACTGTGTTTTTATTAGGGATCTATGAGACAGATAGACCACCACGAATTCATGCCGAATGGAATGTTGACATACGAGATATGATTTTATTTTTTATAAACAGAAATCTGGGAAGTCTGGATGGGGAAGCTGCTCTCATTTATTGATTGTTTCGGACTCTTGTGTAAAACACTAATAAAGTACATTGGTAGGGATGTTTTGGTTCTTGGTACCCACCGTCACCAGAGACGCTTGGTGTCTTAGAGCTTGTTGGTGACTTCAGGACATCATTGCTGTACATCAGGTAGCTGTCATATTCATCTCCTGCCTCGGCATCCACAATAGGGACATCTGGAATGATGGGAACTACAGACAAAAGGAGTTAGTTTCTTTCCAGCGGAGTCAGGCTGAAGAACCCAAACTTGTCTGGCCCAAACTCACTGGACATGGGTCTGGTAGGCTGTGATGCCAAGTTGATGGTAGCATCTTTGAAGGGGCCCCAGCCCATGCTGTTTTGGGCTCGCACTTGGTACCGGTAGGTTTGGGCGCTTTGAAGGTTTTCTATTAGCAACATTCGCTTCTTTGGGTTGTCAATCTTGACTTTTTTGGCTGCTCCAACAGGTTCTGTTTAAAGAGAAGAAAACATCAGACTGGCTAATGTAGCACATCTAGGTAGGATTTTACCGTTCGGAGGAAAATCTCTTACTCATTTCATCATCGATGGGCGTGTAGATGACCTCATATGCTGTGATGTTGCCATTGGTCTCTGCAGGCTCTGCCCAGCTGACCTGAGTAACGGTGGGACTGATGACGTTAAACGCCAAACGACCAGGTTCACCAGGCACTGCAGGAAAACTGAGTTAGAAAACCTAACTAAAAACGCTGGAGAACCCATCTCTCCATTCATGCCTTATAGCAGTGAACTTTGATTTTCCAGTAATTACCATCTTCAAGAGTTTGGCAGGTAACGACATCGGTTTCAAGGCCATCTCCCATCGCATTGTAGCCACAAACTCGCATCTCATAATCGCAGTAAGGGTACAGGTTTGTCAGCTCAGCTTGAGGTGTCTTCACGTCAAGAACCTGGGCGTCTTTCTCAGGGTCACCATAGATCCAATACTTCACCTAGTGTACAAACACAGTCACACTGGAGAGACTGCAGCTCAGACTAAGATATGGGAAATGATCAGTGAGCCTTACCTTGTAACCCAGAGTGTTACCCGCTGCTGGGTCCCAGTTCAGACGAATGTTTTTGGGTCCGGTCGCTTTGGCCTTAAGGTTCCCTGGAGGGAGCAGGAGACCACCGGGACCGGCAGACTTCGGGCTCACATAGCCCTTTGATTGGGTCTGGGCTATTTCTGGAGATCTCGGTACTGCTGACAAAAGACAATGTTCCAAGAAACAAAGTCAGCAATGCTAAGCAAGCTCATCGAACGGGATTTGAGCACAATTAGGTATTTTGCAGAAGTATTCACAGCTGCTGACGTTTTTTAAAAACTTTAATTATGGTTTATTGGGATTTTTAAGGACTGCATTCCTGTGTGTCTCTGTGTTGCCCTGCGACTGGCTAGCAAACTGTCCAGGGTGTACCCCGCCTGTCACCTATAGCCTGCTGGAGATAGGCTCCGGCCCCACCGCGACCCTGACCAAATAAGCAGGAGAAGATATTTGCCTCCGATTGTCCTCCCTAACCCCTGAGAAAAGCGCACCTATAGCAGTCCTCAGCCTTTTAGGGCAACGACAGAAAGAAAAAAACTCCTATATAGCATGTGTGGCATTTTAGCATGTATTTTCTAACAATTGGGGCAAAGGGTGGGGGAGCACTGTCCTTCACCATGAGTGCTAATTATTTGTCCTAAATACTTAAGGACATTTTTAAGGTAAAGGCACCGTTATGGAGCCATGAATACATTAAAGGTCTCTTATGTCTGTCTCACCCCCGTCTTTGATATTGACGATGGTGTTCTTCCTTTCCCCAACAACAACATTGGTGCTAGGGTCAAGCAGCTCCAGCTGGAAGGTTTCTTGCTGGAGCAGACCAGGATGGGCTTTAGGGTCAATCGCTATGCACTTCTCCGTTTCTCCTGGAGCGAACTTCAGGATACCAGAAAGATCAAAGCGCGGGTCCTTCTTGGTGCGCCACTTCACCGTGGCGGGGCTGTCTTCGTTCCGAGAGCGCACTACTGGGATGCTGTAGGTCTGATCTAATCTGCTGAAGTTCTGCATAGACTTCTTGAACATCATCACACTTGGTTCTTTAGTGAACAAAAAAAAAAAAGATAAAACTGTTAGAATCGAGACAAGTGTCAAAGCTATCAGTTAGCATCCAAAACCTTCTCACCTGGTAGGTCGGTGATGGTGACGGTGGTTCGTGGGTACCGTCCCAGCTTGGCACCCTGGCGTGGGTTACTGAGGTCCATGATGAACTGCTTCACCTGTTTTTCTTCCAAAAAGCCATCTTTCTCACTCAGCTCAAGCAAAGGAACAGAAACTACCTTCTGAGTCTCCCCAGGACCATAGGAGAGGTCTCCTTGTACTTCTATATAGTCCTAAATTCAACAGAAGCAGATGAGGCAAACACTGTTCACTCAGTGATGATCCTAACAAGCAGGCTACAGTTGAAGCATTATGTAAACACAGCTCACCTTCTTATTTTTGGCGGTGAGGTCTTGTGTGTTGTAGGTGACCTGCGTGCGTCCATCCTCAATGATCTCCCTGGCGATGGGGATCTTTGCTACACCATCCTGTCTGCTGTATGTGTATTTTGGCTGGAGGAATGTGAAGATACTTGTGGCTACGGAGACAGAGAGCCGAGATTCAATATTCAATACAATTCAATGCACTGGTGATGATATTCACATTTCAATAAACAGTTTCAGAACTAATTTTTATTTGATTACATACAATTTGTATAAATAATCTATAAAACCATTTCACACCGTGGTCTTTGATGATGGTTATGTTAACATAGCGCTTTACAATCTCTGCAATCCCCAGTGGCACATCCCTGGCCTCCACCAGCAGCTGTTTCTTGTCGTCATCTTCATCCTTGGCAAAGAGTGGTACGTGAACATCCACTGATTCCACGCCCTCCTGGAACTCCACTGCTCCTGCAGCCTCTGTAAGGGAACAACGGGTTATTTGAACATTCGACATCCACAGAAATCATTATTCTCATAAGCCTTTTACACATTAGCACAAAGGGATGTTATATTTTGGATTAGCAAAAGCAAATTATATAAATTCATATACATCTAAAAAAGGTTGGTGATTTATTATCCCTCTCTCCTTTATTCTGATACTATCAAATTAATTTTGGGCCAAGTACCAATGCCACAAAATGACAGATTTCTACAAAAAAAACTGCAAATGTGGGGTGATCTGGGTGGCTGTTGTATATTTGGTGCTTGAGTCGCCTCTTTATCCATTATAGGCCCTGTAAGGCGAGTCTGGGGCCACCCACACCTGCTATTGAGCATATTTTCCTTCTGAAGAAGCTTTGTAAATCCTTTCCGGTACCACAATGACTACAACATATTCCCTTGTCTGAATGGTCATAGACATACGACAAAGAGCTTGGTGCTCTGGTTGCTGGCTCTACAACGAACTGACTGCACAGAAATACAAAAAGCATGTGATGCAAACACCAAATTTTGAAAAAATAAAATTTTGAAAACATAAAATTTTTTCGTTCCTCACTTCTTTGTGCATGTCTAGTTTGAAGATGTAACATGACAAGATATTAATTAATATGAAATACTTTTACGTAGATTTAAAAATAATTACTTTCCTGGTACTGTCATACCAAGACCCATACGAATGTGTGACACACACCTCGGTCTGTGGCCACAGTATAGTAACCTGGGACCACTTTTAGGTCACCAAAGCTTCCAGACTGGACGTTCTTCTCAGTCAGTTTGACTATATCTGGATATGATCTCCGGGGAGCTGACAGCTCTGCGTCCATGATGGTGTAGTCCTCCCTGAGGAGCATTGATGGTGGATGTTAGAGATACAACATCTACATTATAGTTACTTAAAAACACAGCTCAGTAATCATAAGCTGCTTGAACTTTTACCTTTTTCCAGAATTTTTCTGCGTTCTGTAAAGAAGAACATCAATCTGAGTTTTTGACTGGAAAGATTTTTTAGTTTAATATTAATTTTAGAAAACGAATAGATATTTCTAAAAAAAACTGGAAAAAAAAAATGGGAAGAGTTGGATGAAAAAAAAAATACCTGAATAAAATCTGTTGCACCTTCTGCGCCCGAGGAATCTGCTTGTACACGTCGTTTAACTGGAACCAAGAACAAAACAGTGATCATCCCCAAGGGCTCAGAAAATGCAGCCAGCAACATACAAAAACACAGCTCACGTTATCAGACACTTCTTTACGGAGCAGCTCAGCGTCTTTTGATTCGGGGCGAGTCAGGTTCTCAAAGAACAGCCTGTTTAGTCGGAGGGAGATCGGGAACTGGACTAAAAAGAGGTAGAAAAAAAAATTAGTTACTTTTATTGCTATGAATGTAGGTTGAAGTTATTTCAAATGGGACCTACTCATTTCATCTGGGTTTGGTTGTAACAGCGCCTGTGGGTGATTGGGCTCCCGGTGAACATTATCTGTGACCTTCCAACGAACCACATCCGTTCCTTTAGGTGGACCAGTCCTCACCATCGGTGTGTCCAGATGGTTAGAGGTCAGCTGAGACTGACGGAACATGTACTCATCCTCTTTGAAGCCAACCAAGCGACCTAAATAGAGAAAAGAAAAGGAAGTGTTTCTTAGTAGACATGGTAGGTGGTTTAAAATGAGGGGATTAAGGCTGTACTGCTGCGTCTCATGCTACATATTTACCTCTCCTGCAGCATGGCAGTAAGGCAAAACAGCTCTGTATTAAATACAAGTAAAGAAAAAAAACTGTTTAGTTGAACAATAATTTGCAAATATCAAGCTTTTATATGTCCTGATGTGAGCTTTTTTTTTACCTGTAAGCGGGATTTGCAGCAGGCACAGTATCTCAAACAGCAGAGCAGTAGGAGCGCCAGCAGCAGGAGGAGGAACAGGATGAGCGGCAGCAGCCATAGCAGACTAGCTGATGGGCAATCTGGAAGGGGAATATAAAACAGCAAATATCAATTTTATATCAAACGGTCCTGTTAGTGTCTGTTCTTAAGGTGGGATAATAAAACATCATGAGACTGTGACGGATTAGAACCTGACGCTGATACTTCAGATAAGTTTTAAAAAACAAATCTTAGGACTGCGCACTTTAGGTTATGGCCCTTATCTTGTGCGCTGCATGTGGCCGTTTTGTATTGTGTATTTGTGGTTTTCCTGAGCATCATAATGAATTCACCGCACTTAAATAGCCTCTACAGTCACCAGATATCAATCCAAATGAGCTCCTCTGAGATGTAGTGGAACTGAAGATTCGCATCATGGGTGTGCAGCCGACAAATTTGCAGCATCTGGGTGATGCTATCATGTTCAAAATCAAATCAAATCAAACTTTAGTCATAAAGGGCTTTTTCTGCATGCAGCAACACAAAGTGCTTTACAATGTAAAAAACAGGTCATCACATAAAATGTATGCATAGATAAAAGGAGAACAAGGACACACACAACACACACCCGCGGGGGGGGGGGG
>JAUZNJ010054670.1:0-21780 GCA_034780135.1 Jordanella pulchra | reverse complement strand
GGGGGGGGTTATCTCACTGGATTTTTCCATTCCCACAGAGGGGGAAGTTTCCACAACATCCCACAGACATGAAGCCGGCTGGTTCTCATGGAAGTGCGGCGCTGGTCCGACTGTTGCCATAATGACTCTGGAAATCCACGGCTCTAATACTTGGACCGATTTAGCCCGACCAGCAGAACGCCGGTATCTGGGATCTCAGATGTTCCCGATGATTGCGATGGCAGCCTAAGTGCTGCTCACACTCCTGCAGAAGAGCTTGATGATAGGAATTATGTGTTTGCAGTTTGCTCTGTGCTCCTCCAGGCTGCTTCCTCCATCCTAATTGTTATTTCTGTGAGTTAAACACTGTCGTCCCTCCGGCTTTAAAGACATGAGTCAGCTTTTCTGTGAACGTGTTTATTTTGGAGAAGGATAAAGTCTAACCATGATTATGACGATCATCATAATCATCGATTGGCAGCAGGAGCCACAGATCATCTCATGTTCTCACTCCAAAACATCCAACAACAGCTCAGCGTTTTTCTTCCCATGAACAAGGAATGCTGGGAATAATCAATCACTGGAAGGCTGTTATGATGCTAAAGTTAGAAAATCCTAAAATAGTGTTTTCATTTAAAAGATGCTGAAAATACACAACCAGAGAAAGAGTTTGTATTTATATCCTGCAGAGGTGCTGGGATACATTCCTGTCTTCTGACCAGACGGAGTTCAGCTCCATTCAAGCCTATTCCTCATTTTCTGTTTATTTTTTGATTATTATATTTTTACTCTGTTTTTATGATGGATTAATTGCCTTCCATAAATTTAATGAGGCTGTGATGGTTCTGCAGAGCAACAGCCATAAACTGACCGTAAACACTGCAGCTCTATGGTTGCATTTAAGACCTTAAACCAGGAGAAAAAAACCCAGCAGAGCCGACAGATAAGACTCGCCGATAAAGATCATAACCAGACATGATAAACTGGAGGCTAAAGGTGCCGCATGGCTCAGTGGGTAAAACAGGACGTCGTCCTCGGTGCTGTGAACCTTCACAGATTGGATATTTTCACATTTCATTTGTCAAATTTCTCTTTTTCAGATTGAGTTTGACATTTTCTCCTCTCTTCTAGAACCAGGAACAAAGACACATTTCTATTGTTCTGCTGGATGTTCCTCCTAACTTGTTTTATGGGTTAAGAGTAAGTTTTTGTAGAAGTGAAGAGAAAAACAAAGTTTGAAAAAAAGGAGGAATAAAAACTGTAAATATGAAATTTGAAAAAATTCAGGAAAAAAGTTTCAATCAAAAACCTTTTTTTATTAAAAAATTTGTAAAAATTTTAATTCTGGATTTTATTTATTTCAAATATTAGTTTCTCCATATGTTACTGTGGAGTCAGAGACCGAGTTTCTCTCGGATGGCTGAACGTAATCCGCTGCTTTCCTGAGATAGAAAACGTTTTTCTGATTTGTCCAGAAAGCTACCCGACATGATGCTTTGTTAATCTTTGCCTTAGAAACAAACTGAAGTGAATTAAATCATTAAAAGTCAACGTTAGGTTTTAGGACCTTTTGAATAAATGCTTTAAATCTTGAGTTTAAGAGACGGAATTTATTTTAGTGAACCTGAGGGGGACCTTTTAAAATACCTCGCAAAAAGTTACTCAAAAAGAACAGCGATAAATGAGGCATTAATGACACAGAATAGAGCAATGTTCTATATCAAATTAAACGCTAGAATCTAAGCTACAAGCTGCACAAACCTTTTAAAATGTGTAAAACACCGTTCAAGTTATACCTAAATGTAATAAAAGATGTCAAACGTGAAAACGTTGCACAATAGCAACTTAGATCATTTCCTTCTTCGTCTACTGGCTCTATCAGTTTGATTGACGTGTGATTCACCAAAATCAACCAATCTGTTATCGTCCTGCGTAACCACACACGGCCACCTGCTGTGAAGGCTTAGATATGTGTGGTTGAATTTTCAAATAATTGCTCGAAACTTTTGGATCTACTCTTCATTATTAGTGATCTAGAAATGAAAAATGAAAGTTTTCTACGTGGACAAAAGCAGACGCTACCGATGGTGCTAATGGTGCCTATTGGCCACGTTGGAAACCTCGCCTGAACTTTCTGTAAAAAACATCTGTTTAATTCTGTTTAGCTTCACTTTAGAAAGAAAAGTCTTTGCAGAAAGAGCGTCAACATGTTGCACTTTGGTTTCAAAGAGAGTAATGGTTTCCAAAGCTTCATTTCAGGGAGTTGCTGATGCCGAAAATTGTGTTTTCTTCCAAGCGAGATTTGACATTTTACTGTCGTCTTCATTTACTCTTTACTCTTCATCAGTAACACATATACTATTATTTACACATCCCCATTAATTACAAATGTTTTCTTTAATTTGACACCAAATTTATTCAAATTGACCTTTTGGTTACAGAGATACTCATTTTAATTGGAGCATGAAGGAGGTTTGGGTCCAAACAAATGACTTTAACATCATTTTAATGTGCTGCTGATTTTAAAACATATATCATTTTTTCCTCCATTTAAATGATAAAAAAAATATGATAACAGATTTTAAACAAAAAAGAAACGTTTTTATTAAGTCAAACAAAACCTTATTAGATGGTAGGTGGAGGAAGCAGCAGTGCATGTCGTTTACCTGATCTTAAGGCTGCTGAATCATTGATAATTCAGCTCATGCATGAAAATATTGGCTGATTATGAGACAAGAGAAAGAAAGATGCTGATATTGGATTAAAGCAACGTCTGATCTGCTCCAACCAACTGCAGATAACGCTTGAAGAAACTAAGGAACAGTTAGCTATTGGTTGATCTGACCTTTTAAATATCAGCATCCGCTGTAAAAACAAAAATACAGTGAGCAACTGACAGAAACACGACTTATTTAAAAGTATTATGTAAAGTATTATGAAGTATTTTAGTGAGACGGCGTCTGAACACACTTTGAAAACATCTCTGGGAGGCGGAACGAAGAGCAGAGGGTAAAACATCCGATGGAAAGCCTTAAATCCAATGTGTCTGATGAGAAACATCTTAGTGCCCAGATGTTCCTGCTAAACAACACACACACACACACACACACACCCACACACACACACACACACACACACACACACCCACACACACACACACACACACTGAAAACATGCATTAGTGCGTCAGGCATTGAGCAGCAGTGATAACAGTGATTTAAAACCCATGTGCTGTGAAATCAGAAGGTCAGTCCCAGAAAAACAGCAACAGATGCTCTGTGTGTGTGTGTGTGTGTGTGTGTGTGTGTGTGTGTGTGTGTGTGTGTGTGTGTGTTTGCTGTTGTGTAACGGTTGTGCTTCAGTCCAGATCTGAGTGTTTCTATGCATCATTGTGTGAAAAACGTTTCATTTAAACGAGCAGCTTCACGTGTTGCTGTTGGTGACATAACCTGTGTTTCCCCCTCAGGAATGTGTTCTGTGGGAAACAGGATTTCTACCTTCTCCTTATCAAAGCTGCACGACAACCAGTTTTAGCTTGAATCGGTTTTTCCAACATCTGTTTCTGCGTCTCTATCTGTGATTCATGTCTTTAAACTCTGACCTGCACAGAGCGCTGTTGTCGACCTGGGATGGGGATGTTGGGGGTCGAAGTCTGTGAGGTTTGCTGCCCTAAAGGGGCGGGGCCTGTGCTGCTGGTCTCCACCCGCTCCGTACTTTGAGGACGATGCATCTGCAGGATGATATCTTTGGCCAGTATTTGTTTTCTTTTTCTGCCTTGAATCACCATCGGCTGACGCTCATGTTTGTTGCAACTGATTTAATTTATGCTTTTGCAGGTTTGGCCGGTTAACAGGTTCGGTTCACGTGACTTTCATGCATTGCCTCTCCTTCCTTTTTATCTGTTCTAAATGTTCTGTTTGATTTGTGTTAATAAATCAGTCAAAGAGCCTGAATATTAGCATAGCAGCACATTAAATCCAGTGATGAGAACCAGGGCAGGTATCCATCATCCTTCATCACTAAATACAACCAGAGAAAATTCATCCGGATATGAAAACCTACGAAGTCGACTTTATGGTGAATAAAGCCTTTAAATGGTTGACTTCATGTTTCTATCGACCGTTCTTGGATACAGCCGATCTGTCCAAACCTTCGCCTGCTTGCTGCAGCCGCTGGTCACCAGGCGTCACGTAGGCGACACAAACGGATCCTGATGTGAGTGTTATGTAAGAGCTGTGATGTCATGGCGCTGAGCTCCTTGGCCTGCTTTCATGTAAATCCATGAGGTCAACAAAGCAACGCGACCTGACCTTCAGCACAAACACACTAAAGCATCCTAACCATCAGCGTTTGATGCTCTCTAACTTCCTCACATATCGTCTGATAGTTCTAGTTCCTGTAGATCTCAGCTTCCATTTAAGGATGAAGTAAGAATCTGTTTGTTTAATTTATGTTCCTGTGTTTCTCTTTGCAGAACTCGGAACCTCTCCGGCGGCTCTCCGAGGCCTCGACAGACCAAGAAGATCCACTTCATTAAAAACATCAAACCGTACGACACCAGAGGCAGCAGGTGGGACACAGAAACAGACATGTCCTGTTTTGCAGCATCAGCTTAGATTTCTGGAAGCTCCCGTCCTAAAAACAAGTCTGGTCCTGTTTCCTCTGCTTCACCTTTCTTTAAGTTAGCTCTGTGTTTGCCTGTGTGTTTGGAGCTAATGGGTTTAAATATAGCCCACATTGTTCCACTGCTGCAGCCAAGTGGACATCCAGGTGTTGGAGCATGCTGAGCTTTCCTGTTCGCAGCGTTTGAAGTTACTGAAGAACAACAATAACAGACAGGAAGGTCAGGACAGCTGGCCTGTTCAAACAAACACCAGGGGGAAGATTTTTATCCAGTTAGGTTTTCTGTGCAAGTACCAGCGTTACATTCAGCAGTAATCTCTGGCTCTAAAGATAAAAATGTTGAAGCTGCAGAAATCCAAATCTGCTCCTTGACCTCTGGTGTTTTTTTTAACCTCGCTGAGCTTCACATTCCCAGCAGTAAGTCGCAGCTGTGCAGCTTTAGTGGACAGACTGAGACACTGAAACCTCTGCATCTATCAACAGATTAATGAAGAATTTAGTATTTTATATTTGATTTTGATCAAAGGATCTTAAGGGCTTATAGTCACATTATATGCCAGTAGTTAGAAAAAACAATTAAAATGATTTAAACCTAATAAGGTTCTAAACGTCCTGATAGTGTTTAAATTGTCCTTTAGGAGCCTAAATAGAATTTCAGAACCATGCAGTTTCTGCCCAAACCTTTTCTTCTTGTTGTCTGTCTTTCTAATAAGGATAACTAAGATCCTAAAAAGCTTGATTTATAAATCACCGAGTCATGTGCTTCCAAATCACCCTCTCTTCATCCATGCCTGCGATAAAAAGTTGCTACTTTTTATATATGAGATATTACACCAATATCAATATGTTTCAGAACTAAACAGATCATTCAGGTGAAAAAAGTTGCGATCGAACAGATCTTATCAGGTTATGAGGAATTGTTTCTAAATATTAAAAACTGAAAATCATTTCTTGAATCTTCTTTGAACTTATATCCAGATTTTGAACAAGCATGACTTGCGACAACACGAAATGTGGTCTGGTGAAAATGATCCTTTCCACGTGTAAAGTGGAAATTATCAACGTTGTGTTCAAGTGCTTTTGTTGTGGTGGAGAAGAGAAACACGATGGGCGAGACAATAATAGACGTCATCTGCTACAGGAAGAAGCGGATGCATCAAATGCATCGACTGGCTGCTAGGAAGAACCGAGGTCAACGGTCGAGTTTAGATGGTGATGTCGTCTTTAAAAATCTGAACATCACAGCCTTGTGTGGCTACAAACAGCAGAGAACGCGTAGCGATGCACTATTCACCATACAAAATAGTTTCTCTGCTCTCCGCCATGTTGAAAGGTCAAAGAATCTTCCCAGGTTTCCAGTGGAAATTACGACATGAGTGGGCGTTCATGTGCACTTTTATGTCAGCTTTTGGTATTTACTATAATTACGAGACCACATGAAGGCACCGTTGGAAACACTGCTTCAGACGTGACCATCAAATGGTCATTATGGGCGTTTATCAGTCCAATAGAACGGCTTCAGACCGAGTCTCCTCCTCCTTCCAGCAGGTTTCTTATTACTGATCCTATGCAGCTTCTCATTGATGAACTTTATTTACAATTTACCGACTTTTAATCTTTATCTACTTTATTTAAAACTCACCTGCGTTTTTGTAAAAAACTGCATTTTAAACCTTTGCTTTCAATAAATTACATGTTTCAGTCGACAGATTAAATGTGATTAAAAACAACTCGGTTGACAGGATATAAATGTTGTTTTTGGTTGTTTATAGTGATACGTGGATCTTTTTTTTTATTACAAACATGAAGGGCTACTGAAATTATGTTCAGATTACACATAGAAATATCTTAATTAATTCCAAGGGAAGAAAGGAAATAGTTTAGGGTGAGGATTAGCATTTATTGAGGGATTGCTGAGCCTCATGGTAGGTAGGAGGCCCCACCTGGAGCCGTCCTATGGAGCCGATGACCGTTAATAACGAATATTTAATGGGATGATGGTATCATACTGATAAAGTTTCATAGCGGCCCATATCGTGCCATTAAACAATACAAAACTTAAATATGGAGAAAAGCTAACATTTAAGAATCATCTTTTGTTTTTCTTCTTTTTGACAAAACGAAAATCAAATGAGGAAAAACTGCATGAACTGATTATAAAACATTCAGCAGAGTTTGGGCTTTATTTGGATAAGAGTGTGAGATAAACTCTGTTCCTGCCAAAGAGCCTTCATCCATCTAAACAGTTTGTAATCAACACCAGCCGACGGTCAACAGCTACGGCTGTTTTCTGTTTATCAGATTAAATGTCTGACAAATGTCTAAGATCCAAACAGGATCAATCAGCCACAAACTATAGGATCAAATGAGATCAGAGCTTAACTTGGTTCAGAAAACAACCCTGAGGTGCGTCGTTTTTCTCCAACTTTAAGCTTTCTGTTGATTTTTAATCATTTTACATGTTTTAGGAGGTCGTCCAGGTTCATCAGCACATTATTCTCCCCAAAGAACATCAGAGTTCAAGATAAACGAGGCTGTTTGTATCTTTAGAGGTCAGAGTGAATTCTACTAAACTGTGTTGTTCCTACTGGGTATCATTTCACCGCCTCAGTCACCCTGAGTAACGCTGAGCAGGTTCACCTCTTTAGGACCAGTTTATCATCTTCTAAAGCCTCCAAAAAGGTGATGCAGTGATGCAGCTTGGAGCGTATGAGGAATGAGGAACCTTTGGAGAGGTTAATTTAAAGTTTTCCTCTCCTCCTCAGACACACCAGCTCCAACCGTCTGATCTCCCAGCAGGACCCGTTTTAACAACAGTTTGCTCGTACTGATAAAGTGTCTTCAGGTCTGCAGGTTTAATTCATGCTCTCTGCAGGAAGGACGGGAATAGAAAACATTTCAGAGTGACGCTGTCCAGGCGTCCCCACGGTGCCCGGCCTGTGGTTTCCTGCTGCTTGTGAGCGTCGGCGAAAAGAAGAGAGAAATCCAACCTTGATCCGAGTCATTATTCTAGGAGGAAAATAAACATTAGGAGATTATTTCTGAGTGACCAGAGAAAACTTGTTTTCACGTTTCTCCCACAGCCCACTGCATCTTTATTTATAGCATCCAGTTGTTTTCCAGTCCTCCATGATGCCATCTGCTCTGAAAAAGTGTCCTTGTTGTTCAGAGGGGAGCAGCCCACAGCATCATAAATCCTCCACCGTACTCAACAGTGACAACGAAGCTCAAAGAAGAACCAGAGGAGCTTAGAAAACAGCAGATTGATCTTTGTGATGCAGAACAGAAAAAGGCTAATTAGCTTCATAGCAGCTTCAGTCTAAATACAACCTGCATCGTTGCTCAATAAAAGTGTTGGTTTTTATCTGTGGTGGGACAGGAGTCACATGACTCGAAATAAAGGCTTTTATTTTTTAGCTTTAGACTTGACTTGTAAAAAATACCAGACCTAGATTTTCACACTTGGACCTGAATTGAACCTGTTTACTTAAAAAGCTGCAATATTTTATCCCAAACCTACAGTTTCAAATATCTTTTATTTAAAAAGTGAGCACAATAAATTCATTTCACTCATCCCCTGTGAATAATCGCAGACTGTATCTCTGTTTTTCACACTCTGGACATACGCTAAAGAAAAGCCATTCGGATTAAACTACACAAATAAAATACACAAAACAAAATGCAAACATGCAAGAAGAGACAAAGAAAGTCTGAACAACTTCCAGCTTTGTCTGACATTTGAAGCTGCAAAACAATCAGTGGTTGCAACTCTTCTTTTGCAAACTTTGTCTCATTAGCAAACATTTAGTGGGACTGCTGTTTAGATAAATACACATTTAGAACAGAAAACATGAACATTTATTTACATTTAACAAACAGCACAACTTTGTTAAAAATGAAATAAGAAATAAAATGTCTTTAAATTTTATGTTTCAGACTTTGGACGAATTGATTGAATTTGTTTGTCTGGCAATAATTTAAACCCAAAAAATGTGTTATTATATAATTTATACATAATAACTTGTATTTGTTTATAATACAAGTGTTGATTAGAGTAAAATGAACCAAAGAAAAATGAACTGCGAGGATGCATAGAACAGGCTGATTGATGAAAACAACACATTTATTGATGTCCTCTACAGCTGATCTGTAAAATGGACATCTAGCAATACTATCAAATTATATAAGTTATAAATGACTTTGGGTTTAAAGTTTTCAGCTTCGTGCATTTAAGGATTGCAGATTAGTAATAATTAAAGTTGGTGTAAAAAATGACATTGAAATGAATTTATTTCCATGATGCAAAATCAAATCACAACTGAAAACTATTACAAAAGGAATATTTAATCATATAATGCTATAACCTAGTACAATTTAGATTAATGAAAACATGAGATAGAAGGTCCTTGGACTACATGGGAAAGGGATTTTACAATATTTAGCTGAATTGAAAACACTGGACCACTGATTATTACTGGATGGACAGGAACTCATCATATGAGTCAGAGGAAATTTAATCTTATGGTTGAGATCAAATCTGTCTGGAAGATCCCAGAATCTAAGCTTCATTAACGATCTTTGTGGGACCAGTGGGGTTCCTCAGGGGTCTACGTTTGGCCCACTGCTATTTTCCCGCTACCTGCTGGCTCCTCTTGGCCTTCTTTTACCTTCCTTTAATGTTTAATGTTTTGTTGTTAACTTGATGACCTGCAGCTCTCTACTTTCAGCCACTTGGTAACTGGGCTGACTTGTTAACAAACAAACCTGCTGCATCTAATTATTTCCTGCTCCTTAATGAGGATAAGATTTGCTGGTAGGTTTACATTCCTTCCTTCACCTGTGGCCATGAGATCGAGATCAATGAGATCCGGGATGTAAGCGGCTGAAATGAGCTTTCTCTGCGGGGGGGCTGGGCTCTTCCTTAGGGATAGGGTGAGGAGGTCACCAGGGAGAGCCTCGGAGTAAAGCCGCTTCACATCCAGAGGAGTCAGCTGAGGAGGCTCGGACATCTTTTTCGGACGTCCCCTGGACGCCTCCCTCTGAGGTGTTCCAGGCACCTCCCACCAGGAGGAGGCCCAGGGGACGACCCAGGACACGCTGGAGGTCACGCTGAGCGCCTTGGCTTCCCTGCTGCAGGAGGAGGCTGAGGGGAGGGAAGCCTCTGCTGAGACTGCTGCCCTGTAACCTGCTCCCTGATGAGGGAAGATGAAGATGAGATGCTCTGATGAAGATGATGTTGCACCTCGCTCTCTTTGATCTCAGGATCTTCTTAAAGTTCTTAAGGCTAAAAGGAAATCTCTAGAGAAACATGTTTTATCCTCTGTGGAAAGTTGTAGACGATCAGCTTGTTCTTCGGTTTTTAAAACCAAGTTAAACATCTTCAGCTTATTCTAAGTGACCAAACTCGATGCCTTTTTATTTTATCTGTTTGTATTTTTATTACTTCCTTTACAGTTTTTATCACTTATCAGTTATTATAATAGAAAATGAACCAGCATCAGCTTTATTTTTATTAGTTGTTATTTGAATTTGAAGCGGTTTGTATTTTAACCCTTTACTCCGTGTCTGTAGATGATCAGTTCTGATCTTACTGGGACCATTTGCTCTGCTCGGTGGATGAGCATGAAACGTGTCTGATAACTGGATGAACACGCTCTCCAGCTGAGCTCTTGTTTCCAGCAGCTCTGCTGTTTCCTCTCCGCTCCCTGGTGACTTCCTGTTCTTGACTTTCCCACTGATCATCAGGATGGGTGTCAGAGACCCACCATGAGAAGAAAGAGAAATCTCTGTAGAAAGGAAGGCGTCCTTTTATTTTGATTATTGTTTGACCTCTCGTCCATAAAGCCAACGTTAGTGCTGACCTCATAAAGCCTCCCTGTCATATTAGCCAAGGTTTCTTTAAATCTCTTTCATTTGTGAATATCGTTAAATCCAGTTTATGTAACCGCTGTAGCAGACTGGCTGCTCTCTCTGCCAGATATCTGATTAACTTCAGAGCTGATTGGACTGAGTTGCAGCTGCTTCGCTGCTTTATCACTTTAAAGTGGCTGGTTGTAATTTGGCGGCCGTCCACAGGCCTCGTTTGCATGACTGCGGGGTTCTAACCCTGGCCTTCGTTTAAGGCCTGATTAGTCTGTGTGTGTTTTCACACACTTGTCCTAGTTGTGAGCCTCAGTGATGCAGCATAAACATGATTCTCCAGAGCCCTGATCCTCTGGGGTTCGACCCCTGGAGGAGCTGCTGTGGAACAAACAGGCTGTCAGGCTCCAGACCAAACATTAAAAGTCAAATGTAAAGAAACAAGAAAAGCATTTTCCTTCAAAATAGATTTTAAAAATCTTTTTAGCTAAATTGTTAAGGCATTAACTATATTAGCATGTTTAATACTGATATTCATAGCTGCCAAGTCTCCCGTTTTGACTGAGAAACTTCAGTATTTTAGCCATCTTTATATATTTATATGAAATATAAATACCAGCCATCATTATATTATAAAATCATATTTAAAAGAAAACCTTGATCCTTGTCTCCAAATGTGACTGTCGCCTGCAGCACAAGTCAAAATCTGATCAAATTATTGTTGTTTGCAATTGGTTGACCACTATTTAGATTAATTGTGTTGTCTTAAAATTAATTAAAAAAATTGTCTTAAAATATAATAGATACTGATAAGAGTTGAAACAATTGGATTAATCCTGATGAATCTCTTATTGAAACAATTAGTAATCGATGAATTAACTGGAGTATAAAGAGTCTAAAACCTGCCTGTAGCTGATAGAGTGGCCCACTTATAGCTCTAATTATAATTAAAATAATTAAAAGAAACACTTTCCTCTGTCCAGAACTCCTCAGGTGGAAATATTTCAGTTTCATCAGGTTTAATTCTGTAAAAAATCTTCTTTTACGGAACATTTTGCTTTCCAATTATTAATCAATTAATGGAAGAAATAATCAACAGATTAATCGATTAGTAAAATACTGGTTAGCTGCAGCTCTAGATACCGGAGCTTAACCGGGGAAGTCTGACGTGGAAAAGTTTCCCGTGTTTCAAATCCAATACTTGACAGATATGTTAATGTTTTAAAACTGTATGACACATTTATTCTAATTCATATTTCATTCATTTGTTTCTTTATTAAAGGTTAAAGTCTTAATACCCTTTGGTTGGCCCGTTGGCCTGGGTTACACAGGGAACTCGATTATCCGTCAATAAAACTGACAAAACTCTTATATAACAAAAAACACACATTACTCCTGGTTAAACACAAGTTCATTTTACAGACGGTTCAAACATGAAACCATTTCAGTCACAGGAACAGTCTGGACTGACTGTGTGACACGTCCAGAGACGAGAGAAATCAGCTGCTAGTTTCTTATCTCAGTCGCAGTTCTGCCCCACAGCAGATTATCTGAATGTTTTTTTATTTCTTAGACGTCCCAGCTGGGCCCGGCTCCTGCTTGTAGAAATGGCTGACAGATGTTCAGACGTCTCAGTCACTGATGTGTTGGTTTTTTTCAGAATCGTGCTCATCTGTGCGAAGAGGTCTCTGTGTGCCGCCTTCTCTGTCCTGCCGTACGGGGAGAGCTTCTACCTCAGGTAAGCAGCTTGGATTCAACCTCAGCTGAACCAAAAAACCTGGAGGACGTTTTAAGAAGAGAAAAAACACTGGAGATAAACTGGAAGATGTCGTTTCCTACTTGGAGACAAAGGGAAAAGAGAGAGGAAGCAGTCTGTGAGGCTGACATGAAGACAGAACGTCTTTGACCTCGGATCCGTCTGAAACCGAATCACACATAAACATCCTCAGAAAGTTTTTACACAGATGAACGGCGTCCGGAGAGGAGCTGATATGTAAACTACTGATCAGTAGATTGTTTGAGGTTCATGACGTCATCATGTCAGAACAACAGGAAATAAACATGATAAAACACATTTTTCTTTTACTATAAGTAGTGAGGACTGTGGCTGAGCTCCCTTTGACTTCCATTATTTTTAGCCATTTTCAACTAGGCTGCAGTTATTGATCATTTTCTGATTTAACGGAAAAATACTTTTAAGTAAATTAACATTTCGAAATAACCCAACGTTGGAAATTTAGCAGAAAAACACACTAATAAATATTTTAAATGAATTGTGAATGGGCCCAATATATAAAAGTTTTTAGTCTCATGGTTCTGATTAATTGTGGTCTAAAATACTGTTGATCTGCATATTAAAGCAGTTCTAAGATTATAAGGTTGAATATTTAACCACAAAATCAAAAGCAATTAAAGTAACTCTGTGTTACTCCGAGAGATTAGATTGGATATCAGGCCACTTTAAAAAATAATTAATAACACCATTAAAAAATAGTTTGATGACTTAACAAACAACAGTTTTCTTTTTATTACACCTTCAACTTTGGTCCCGTTTAGGTCAGTAAAGCACAATCGGACTCTAGAACGCATCAATCTGGAGCAGGTGTTCACTAGTTGATGTCTGAAAACAACCGTGTTCTGGTGCAATAATAGAAAGACATTATGAGCATAAATGAAGTTGTTTGTCGTCGGTATCTGAGCCCGGTGAGGATCCATGCTAAGGAGCATTAATATCTTCATTCTGTGATTTATTTGATCTTTTTTCATTAGTCACCTTTTACTGCTTCACCAAATGACCAAAGGGGCGGATGACGGGCTGAGACATGTTTTAAATGTGATCTGTTGGTTATTCTAACCCAAATATCAATCTAAACTTAATTCACACCCAAACAGCAAACAAAGAAGTCAGAAAATGTCCTCACTTTGGTACAAAAGCTCCTCAGTTTGATCCAAACAGGAGCACAAACGTGGGCAGATCTGCACATGATGAAAGTAGAACTTTAACAGTTTTAACTCCAGCGAAAATAAAAAGCAGTCGTCCAAGAAATGATTTCAGTACAAAATACTTGAGTAAAGAACATCTACTCGAGTACTGAGCAGCTGTTTGTAACATTGGATTAATGTGGAGTTATGTATAGAAAAGATAAAGAGCTTCTACCTACAATATCTACTATTTTTCAGCTGATCTCCAATAGTGAGAGTTGCTGTTGGTTGGTGGAGGAACCAGAAAATACACTCGAATGAGAGCAGGGATACAACTGCAAGAATATTACTTCAGGAAAAGTTTTTGAAAGTACAACTTCTCCTGATAGTGACATCTTTTTCTGAATATTTTCTAAAGTGTAACTAGTTACCTCTGACCTCCTGTTTAACGCTCACTGGTGGAGGCAGATGGGACCTTTTGGTTTTTTTGTTTTCTTGGTTTCATCCAAGGAGGAAATGAGCTGAAACCTCAGATGCCATTAACTGTGATCTGGAACAGAAAGGTTTGGCCTGCGTGGTTTCTATGACCTTTGAACCTCCAGCGTTTCTAGATGCACAAATGTATAAAAGGAAGAAACTGAAACTGTTGAGCTGAAGGATGTTTATTTGCAGTCCTCAGATTATTGATGTATTCAGGACTTTTTCTGACCGTTGGTAAAGTAATGCTGCAAGTTTTAGCTTCATTTGAGGTCTATGATCAGAATCCAGAACATACGGACCGGTTCATGTTGCTACCGCTTGTTTCATGAGAGCTAAACCTGGAGCTTACAGGTCTAGCGCCCCTAGTGGCTAACAGCTAGTGTTGCTCTACTCTCTGACTTCAGGGTTTTTACAAGAGCAACAGAAGTTGGTTTTTAAAATGTTTTTACAGATAAAAAACCTGAAAACATGAGAAACTTTTATGGAGCCGCCAGCTTTTCACATCTCGACTCTAAAATATTCATCTATTAATCTTTGCAGAAAAGCTCAAACTCGGATGGTTAAACAGCTTGATGAAGTTTAATGCTCATGTTTCCACTCATCCAGAGCTTCCATATTTAAGCTGGTCGTGATGGAGAAGTTGTAGGTTTCATTTGTTTTGTTCTAAAATGAAATCATAGCTGCTTTTTTTTCAGTTTATATTTTACAGACTCACCATAAATCAGAGTCTGAACAACTTGAAGAAACGTCGTTGTTTTTCTATCAACCACTTTAGTGTCAGTGACCTCCTGCTGTCTCTGTTCAGTGACCCCACATTAAACCACACCAGGAGGAGACACTCCTCTGGGAACATTTCCACCACCCTGGAGATGCTGCCGGGGCTTGAGGGCTTCCAGCTGGACTCTTATGGGAGGGTAGGCGTCTCTGCTGGTCCCCACCCACAGGTATCCGTCCCTCTGCTGCCGCCTCACTCTGTCTCCTTGTTCCTCTTCAGTCGGTGTCCTACGCCCAGTTCCTGTATCCCACTAACGCTCTGGTGAGGCAGAAGCCATCATCGGCCAGCAACCTGACGCTGCAGATCCCCATGTCCAGGAGCACGCACAGCATCCCTGGCAGGAGTCACCCCCCCAGCCGACTGAGCAGCACCGTGGGCCTGGACCTGGGTAATAAGAAGTATTAGTGTTAGCCTAAGTCATCCGGAGCGGTTCTGAGCTGTAAGACGGAGCTGAGAGAAACCAACATTAAAAGACAGAAATTGAAAAAAACTTTGACTTTTTTTAAAGATATATGATGATATAAATGTATTTCAGCATATTTAGATAAAAAGTGTGAATCTGCATCGTGGACCGAGGGACGTTTGTAACTACGCAGACAGATCCAGGCAGAAAACATGTCAAGCAGCAACAGCTGCTGCTGGTGAAGGTTCGCAGAGGTGGCCATACGGGGGGGGGGGGGGCCTTCGGAGCGTAAATGCTGCAGACGTGACGGCGGCTCATTTTCTGTGCAAGGCTGAGCTCAGGCACTCGATGGCGACGTCAGTCTGAATGTTTCTGTTTATCTTCGCTGCTTCGTGTCTTTTTCTGATCCGTCTGACCACAGTCCAAGTTTTCTGAAGCTCATAGGAAATCAATGCTGATCATCGATTAGATCAGTTTAAGCTTCACTTTCTGCAGAAAAGCATTTGACTAAAGTGTTGATGGATGATGTTCCAGTTCAGGCTGGCTGTCTTTGCTTCTTTAGAAACTTCCAACCCTTCAATGGTATCGAACTCACTGGATGAAGGAATCATTTTCTCCTTTTGTTGTTGTTGAATCTTTAGCCTCCTTGGGTTAGGGTTAGGTTTTTCAAGGTTTTTATACCAAAGATAAACTCAGTTGATAAAAAGGTTTTGAAGTGATTTTTTAGCACTTTGGAAAACTTCTTGCCCTTTTTGGTAAATAGAGCCGCTGATGTAAACAGATTGGAGTTACATTGTTTGTGTGCTTTGGATCATCGTCCTGCTGCTTAATATCAGTGAGTCTAACTTATAGTTGACTTTGAAACTTGACCTTTTAAATCTAAACTATTTCTGTCAGTTATGATGGGTCATCAAAGTCCTTTCCATCAAAGCCACACCATCACACCTCCACCACCGTGTCTGGATGTCAGCCTCAGCTGTCTTTTCACTGCTGTTAGTTTCAGGTTAGTTGTGATGCTTCTATATTTGTCCTGTCAATGCAGAAAATGTCCCAAAGTTTTATAGATCATTAAAGTGTTTTGTTTTTAATCCTAGATGAACCAGAATGTGTATTTTTTGAGTCGTTGGTGTCGTTTATTCCTGGATCTCATCCACTGAGGTCGTTTTTATCCAAGTTTTCTCTTATTGCTGGATTATGACTGTGAACCGTATCTGATCTACCTCATCATTGTTGTAGTGATTGACTTTACCGGACGAGCCGGTAGATCTGGCGTTGTGTCCTTGACTCTGCAGCAATCCTCACTCTGAGCATGTGGAGGTGGAGAGGATGACGAGTCTCTTCATCAGAAGATTTTCTTTTTCAGCAGCCATATTGGATTTTTTTCATTGCTTGAATTTTCTGTGTCAGTGTTTGAATGTTTTACGTCACTAAACCAAATCTGTTTTCTTTTTCTCGTTCCTAAAAGTTTTCACTTGTTTGTCTGCTTCTCAAGAGCGAAAATATCCCACTGATGATGCAGGTCTCAAAAATAAATGTATCAAATATGATACATTTGGCTTTAAAGGGTTAAAAATCATTGAAAGTTTTCATTTCTCTTATCAGCACGAATTACCTGGAAAAGCTGCCTCACATGAGGCTCCTGCTCTTATTCAGATAAACAGCTTTTGTTGTTTGTTTGCACCTTTTGTTTATAAAACTGGCAGTTTTTGCTCTGAGGTTAATGATTGTTTACTTGTTTACAGAAGTTTCATCATTGTTTTTGTTATTGTTTATGGATCTGTTTGGTTTTTATTTGAGTTTATTAAATGCAGTCCTGTTTTGTTTTTTTATTTTGTTGATTTATTCTGGATATTTAACAAACTGCCATGTTTAAAAAAAGTGAGCTTATGATCTCTGAAAGGATCTACTGGCCTTATTTAGCAGTTTTTTATTTTAAATAGTTTACATAGGGCATTATTATCCTACATGGAAAGAATTTCTGGAACATCTTCCAGTATAATTAGTTTTATTCATAGCCTTTATAACAACACCATACTTTGTAGTTTCAATATATTTCTGTTTGTTTTTTTTAATTAATGTTGAGAAAACCTCCAAATTAATTAAATCTGTACTTCATTAAATCAATCTTTGGGTCATAAGACCAAAAAACTTTTCTTTAGTAAAGTTTTGTCTTCTGTCATGTTTAAAGGTTTTATTTTGTTATTTTGGTTAGAAAATCCTGAAAGTTTTTAAAAACATTCATCAGGATCTCATCAGTCAGCTTGTCATCATATCCTGAGTTGTTTATTGATGGTTTCCTTGAAATAAACCAGGAAGTGAAGCCAGAAGGACAGGAAGGTAAAAATACAAAGACAGATGAAGGACGAAACAGGAGGAAGTGAAACCAAACGGAGGATGGAGGGCGTGACATTAAACAGCTGTGCTGAAGTCGGGATGTTTCAAACACATCTGTCCACGTTTCCAGATGTTTATCTCGTTCTTCATCTGTAAACACAGAGGATTGTTTTTAATGTGTGGCGGCTCACGTGCGTGTTAAAGGGCTCAGTGATGTGAGATTTAGTCACCGTGTGATGTAACCGTTAGCTGATAGTTAGCCACTCGCAATGATGCCAAACTTCCAGAACTTTCCATCGTTTTCCGTCTGTTTTAGGCATCAGTAGCCGAGCTGAGGATCAGGAAACAGTCATGGAGGACGTTTTCACTTCACTCCTAGGAACCGTTTCTGTGATGCTTTGAACACATTTTGGATCAGAATCTTTTTCAAAGACCTAAAGTTGATCAATTTCAGTATTCTAGTAAAGGAAAGATGCTGCAATTTAAGTTCAATATGTTAACAAACGATAAATAATTCTGTTTTTTATTGAGGCCTATTAACACGTTTGTCCTCCATGTATTCGGTACCAAGCTACCGCTAACAGCTAGCTGCTGAGGTCTTTTAACAAAAGAAAAAGAGGCTATTCCAGCTAAAAGCAGTGCTGCCATCTTTGTTTTGCTTCAACCTTCCACCTCTGGTTGATGCGGTGATGTCACACACGTTCCTGCATTTCATTGGTCTGAACCAAACGCTTCCACTGGCAAGATGTATTCTGGGGATTTTAGTGGGTTCATAAATCTCGCAGTGATTCTTGTTTCTAACAGAACACAAAGATAAACTTCACTGAATCAAGTCGACCTTCCAGCTGAAAGCCTGAAACCTCAGCTTCCATTCTGAAGCCCCGCCCCCTGATTGATGAATTGTCTTTGCTGATTTAAACCCAGTTTATCTCTTGGGTTTTTCTCCATTTTCCTTTACTTGGTTAATTGATCCTCCCTTTTGCTGCTCAAAGAGTTTTGGATGTTCCTGCATATCAGCAGAAAGTTGCAGGTTAAACGATCTTCAGTCGTCTTCGCTTGTTGTATGATCCTCCTCCACCAACAGCACGTCTTAAATGCTAAACGCTAACAAGTTTGTTCCTTTTACTCCATCAACGTCTTCCATTGGTTTCCCTCCACCTATAGATTCATAAACGGCTCGTTCTAAGCTTTTATTTTTAATTGATTGTTATTAGACCCTAGCAGAATATTTATTTATAAAGTGATGCTTGATGTTTGCTGATAAAAAGCCGCATTAGTCTCACGCTGTCGCTTTAATAAACAGGAGTTACTCTTCATATTCATCCATCAGTTTCGCATCCAAACTCAATCTGATTCTGATCTGTCTGAAGGAAGCAGTCAGTCAAACCGAACAGAAAATATTGTCACCATCTTCTTCCTAAACAGCTGCTTGGGATGTAGATGATGTTTATGGTGACAGAGGCTCCTAGTGGCTGCAGACCTTTAACACCGAGCTTTGGAGAAACCAGCAGATCAATGAGGACCTTTTTCTCTCACTTCCACGTGTTTAATGCTTTCATTTATAAGGACAGTTTGTATTTTACTGCATGTATAACGATCAACGACGTGCAGAAACTGAGTCCCATGAAAACAGGAAGTCATAGTACTTTGATATTCCAACATGTCTGATCCCGTGTCCGTCCTTTTTTCCTTTAGGTGTGGAAGATGTGACTGAATACGACCCCGACCTCCTCAGTGACCCCCAGTGGCCTTGTGGGAAACATAAGCGGGTTCTGATCTTCGCCTCCTACATGGTAGGAACGCTCTCTGTGTTCGTTGAAAGGCGTCCTCGTGTTTTCAGGGAGCAGCTGTGTCTCCTCACACCTTTGCTGAACTCTGTCAGGCGGCCGACGCTCAGAGCGAAACACGGCGCAGAGCTGAGAGTGACTAAAGGAGGACGATCAGAGCAGGCTAACCCTAACAGCTGAGTGACCTCTGACCGACCTGCTCCGGTTTCTGAGCTGCCTGACGGCTCTGAGACTCGAGCAGCAGATCCTTTAAGCCCTTTAGGCTGAGATTTGTCGCCGCTGTGTTCCAGCTCATCCCTAAACGCCTCCTGGGAGCATCGACCATCCTGTGTCGATAAATTCAGTCCAGTTTATCTGTTTTAGGTCTGATTTCTAACTGCGGGTTTAAAATCATTGGGTCAGAAGTTATTGATGAAGAACTTTCTATTGTTTTATTAATTGCTGCTGTCTTTGTTTTAAATCAATAATGTTTAATTCCAGCTGCTTTCATTCATATATTCTAATAGTTTAGTCAAATGGAAACGATCCATTTAACCTGTTTGTTATATTTAACCCTTTGATTATCATTTGGTAAAAGCAGATTAGCTCACATTAAAACCCCTAAATTCCCAAAGAAAAGTCGAAACTGAAAACAGTTGCTTGAGATAAAACTGCTTATTAATTGCTTAATATTTGGGAAAATCAGGACTAATTAAAATGGCCTGTTTTTAAAGGTGATCCCCTAATAAACTTGGAGCCACAAAGTTACTGGTCTAGCGCCCTCTAGTGGATCCAAGATACACTTTGGAAAAAGTGTGAATAACAGCAGGACCTTCTGATGAGCTTATCTGACCCACAGGAGGGTCAGACACACTGAACCCCCCCCCACCCCCGATGCATGTTTTTCTGCTTGAAGTTCATCTTTCAAGAACACAGTTAAAAACACTTAGTTCAGCCCAAACAGACCAATAAATGATGAAGAGATGAGGCCCACTTTAAAACTATTATTGTTTATGTAAAAGTTATCAGAAATGTAAACTTATTTCTAATGAAAACATGAACAGACCAGCTCTCTACACAGACTGCATCCACTGCTTCCTTCCTGTTCTTCTTTAAACTCTGCGCCGGTTTAACGTTAAATAGGAACATCAAACAGCTGCGGCTCATAATTTCATTTCTAAAAGTCACAACATGGACGTCTGTGGATTTCACTCCATCTAAAAACCAGGAGTAAATCAACAGAAGATAAAACCTGAGGTTGGACACTGGAAGCCATCATCATCATCCTCCTTTATCTCAGCTGAAGGCTGCAGCTTAGTTTGATCCCTGATGAATCGACTGTTGTGAAACACAAACACAGACACACACTGCGTGTAAAAACACCAGAGTCTGCTTCACATGAAGAACAAAACTTAGAACAAATAACACATTTTAATGCATCTTTGCTTCAACTTTAAGGGAATCTTCAGGGATCATCAAAAGCCTGCAGTGAACAGAAGAAAACTGAGACTCGCTGTTAGTGTGCGAGCAGCAGCAACAGTGGTGATCATCAGCCTCAATGATTTCTGCACAGACACAGAATCAAACCCTCGTGTTTTAAATGTGTTCAGACCAGAGTCGGTCTGTTTGACTTCAATTCATAAAGAAGAACCTTTAAGTTTTCCTGCTGACTATTTAAAATCTGTCTGCTTTAGTGCAACACGACCTTATGGCTAAATAAAGGATCCAATGAATGTCTAGAAGGGTGAAGAATAAAAGTGTTAATTTTACTGGGGAAAAAAGTATCTGGTTTAAATATTTGTTTTATAAATGTTAAATATTTATTTCTGGTTATGATGCTAACATTCGCATGAAAGGATTCTGCACCAATGGGAAGGTTGAAGTCAGTGAGACGGAGCCGTCAGATCCTAGTAGCTGCATCAGAGAGCAGAAACATGGATTCTTCTCTGTGTTATATTTCTCAGATTTAAGCCAAAAAAAGGAGGAAAACGAAGGAGGACGTTGGTCAAAGTTCAAAATGTTTGTGCCTCTTTAGGTAAAGAGGCATCACAGGCTTATAGATGCTTCGGCACTGGGAGTACTGCGGCGTCAGTCTCTTCATTATTCAATGTTTTAGTTATAAAAGGTCGAATAAAAAAGCTTTTTTAAACATAATCTCAGTCAAATCTTGTAAAATGTCTCTTTAAGGAAGCAAAGAGGCAGAGAAGATAAACAGACAGACAGGCAGGCAGGCAGGCAGACAGGCAGACAGACAGACAGGCAGACAGGCAGGCAGACAGACAGACAGACAGGTAGACAGGCAGGCAGGCAGATAGGCAGGTAGGCAGACAGGCAGACAGGCAGACAGACAGACAGACAGACAGACAGACAGACAGACAGACAGGCAGGCAGGCAGATAGGCAGACAGGCAGACAGGCAGACAGACAGACAGGCAGGCAGCCAGACAGACAGACAGACAGACAGACAGACAGGTAGACAGACAGGCAGGCAGGCAGACAGGCAGACACAGACAGACAGACAGGCAGGCAGACAGACAGACAGACAGACAGGTAGACAGACAGGCAGACAGGCAGGCAGACAGGCAGGCAGGCAGACAGACAGAGAGACAGACAGGCAGGGAGGCCGACAGGCAGACAGAC